>SKCR01036203.1:0-155563 GCA_019454045.1 Zanthoxylum bungeanum
TGGAGTCGCCACCCGGTGTGAACCGGGACAAAGATTTAAGGCCGCACTCACCCCTCGCAAGGGAAGACCTCAAACCATTGGGTTCGGAATGGTCCCTTACTTATGCCACTTGTAATGTAAAGATTTATGCAATAATCCAACCAAGCCTATGACATATATTTCCAAGTGCACCACAATCCTAAATTCACATGCTTAAAGGTAAAGTTTACATCTAACATATATGAAATCAAATCTTATTGCCAAATTCACATGCTTAAAGGTAGGCCTTTGCAACAACAAGCATATAATGTCACAAGAATTCAATCATTCATGTAAACATAAACAAAAACATGTATGTGAATACTTTTCCAAGCGGTACGTGGAATTGTATCCCAAGTACAAACCGCACTACCGTCCATTCGGAATCGGCTACGGAATTTACGTCTGGGTTTCCATCCGATATACCACGTGAAATAATGTCCACATGCCTTTACAACACGGATGCATAAATCATGATACATTAAGCCAATACTAAGGTAGATAATGCAATTATAGGGAATAAACATGCTCTTCATTATTATGTTCACAAAGATAAGAACAACTATGTGTGGTTTCATAAAAAAAAATCACTTAAGAAACAATTATACATGGCATGTGATGAGTATGTCTCAGTTCAGTGTGTTCGCGTTCGTGTAGCGTTCGTAAACGCGTTCGAACGAAACTGAAACAAAATGCTCACGTTCGTATAGCGTTCGTGAACGCTTTCGAACGGAAATGAGACCTGATGCATGATAAGGCAAAAATGTATGCGCGTTTGAGTTGCGTTCGTAAACGAGTTCGAACGGGAACAGACCTGATGCATGAAATGCTTACGTTCGTAGAGCGTTCGTGAACGCATTCGAACGGAAATAAAACAGAATACTCACGTTCGTATGGCGTTTGTGAACGCGTTCGAACGGAAGTGAAACAGAATGCTCACGTTCGTATGGCGTTTGCTAACGCGTTCGAATGAAATGAAACAGAATGCTCACGTTCGTATGGCGTTTGTTAACGCGTTCGAACGGAAATGAGACCTGATGCATGATAAGGCAAAAATGTATGCGCGTTCGAGTTGCGTTCGTAAACGCGTTCGAACGGGAATAGACCTGATGCATGAAATGCTTACGTTCGTAGAGCGTTCGTGAACGCGTTCGAACGGAAATAAAACAGAATACTCACGTTCGTATGGCGTTTGTGAACGCGTTCGAACGGAAGTGAAACAGAATGCTCACGTTCGTATGGCGTTTGCTAACGCGTTCGAACGGAAATGAAACAGAATGCCACGTTCGTATGGCGTTTGTTAACGCGTTCGAACGGAAATGAGACCTGATGCATGATAAGGCAAAAATGTATGCGCGTTCGAGTTGCGTTCGTAAACGCGTTCGAACGGGAACAGACCTGATGCATGAAATGCTTACGTTCGTAGAGCGTTCGTGAACGCGTTCGAACGGAAATAAAACAGAATACTCACGTTCGTATGGCATTTGTGAACGCGTTCGAACGGAAGTGAAACAGAATGCTCACGTTCGTATGGCGTTTGCTAACGCGTTCGAACGGAAATGAAACAGAATGCTCACGTTCGTATGGCGTTTGTTAACGCGTTCGAACGGAAATGAGACCTGATGCATGATAAGGCAAAAATGTATGCGCGTTCGAGTTGCGTTCGTGAACGCGTTCGAACGGGAACAGACCTGATGCATGAAATGGGACGCGATACATGAAAGCTAAAGGGGCGCGGTGAAGTATCGTGGTAAGGATCTTATCCCCGTGAACGGAGTGCCTTTAATCCGACTTACTAAGCCCATGCGCAATGAACATATAATAAAAGTAAAGGCATAATAACAAAGACGAGATATCGGACTTTGTATATCCGATTGAACACATCTCACGTCTAATCGAATATACGTCATCCGGCGCGGTGAAGCATCGTGGTAAGGATCTTATCCCCGTGAAACGGAGTGCCTTTAATCCGACTTACTAAGCCCATGCGCAATGAACATATAATATGCATAAATAAAGACAGAAGTAAACACAAAGATACTTGGCGCGGCGAAGCATCGTGGTAAAGGATTTTAACTCTTCAATTAGAGGACCTTTCATCGCACTTACTAAGCCCATGCGCTTTTCTCATCATTACATAAATAAATAACATGCAGAAAATTAAATGGCGGAATAACTAAACAACTCAAAATTAAACAAAAGAACATGTCGTTTACTCAAGTGATACGTGGAGTTGTGGCCCGAGTGCAGATCATACTACCGTCCATTCGGAATCGGCTATGAAATTTACGTCCGGGTTTCCATCCGATATACCACAAGAGGCGGCATGCCTTTCATCCAAAATCCAAAACAAACATCGTATATGCAACAAATACCACAAATACAGAAAATATAATCAAGATAAATGAACAGAAATTAAATAGAAATAAGTGTGAAAAATACCCTCAGGTCTAACCTTTTGATTGTCCTCGGACTTGCGTTTCGCGGAGATCGGAAGGGGTGAAAGCTCCTTACTTTTTCGGTTCACTAGTTTCGCGTTTTGGCTCGCCGTTCCACTGTTTTTCCCCACTACTTTGGCGTTGTTTTGCTGCTGTTTTTGATGTGTTTCTGTTTGCTATTTTCATTTTTTTTTGTGGGTGTGACTTAGGTTGTGTCTCTAAGGTTGTGTGTCTCTTAGGTTGTGTGTCTCTAACCCCTCAAATGTTTGGTGAAGAGGGGTTTATATAGAGAAGGGTTAAGGTTGACAAGGGAAGGGATTTGGTTTCCAAGTTAGGAGTCCTAAGAATGGTATACACAAGATTGAGGGGGGACAAAATATTTTAAATTATGAAGTCAATTAATCTAAATTGGTAGATGTCTTATTAGATTAGGAAGTCAAATATTTGATTTGTATTATTTAGGCATCTAATATTTTAATTGGTTAAGATTGATTTTAATTAGGTATATGTTTATTTAATGTCTCTTTTAATTTGGTATATGATATATTCAAATTAGGCATGATTTAGTTCAAGTTTGGTAAATACTTTATTTAATTATTTGATTAATTATTTTAATATCTTATTAGTTAATGTTTTAATTAATATTTATTCATTTAATTTGGGATGTGTTTTATGGGCTTTGGGGAGCTAAATGGGCTGGGGTGTGAGGCTAGCAGCAAAACCAGAATTACCGACACCGTTCGAACGCCCCCTCGAACGTGACACGAACGCTCGAAATCTGCTTTCCGTTCGAACGCCTACACGAACGCAGCACGAACGAAAACAGTGAACCTTGTTTATTCTGAATTTCCCCTTCTGATATCTGTTTCCCTCGGTTTTCATGACTCAAAAGGTAGTGCCTCCAAATGAGACTCATCATCGGGTTTCACATGCAAAAATGCAATGCCTACACTAGGAATATCCTCCAAGAAGTTTTTAAGCCATTATGCTTCTTCTGATGTTTTGTCTAACGCTATGAACTCGGATTCCATAGTAGATCGGGCAATACATGTTTTCCTCGAGGATTTCCATGACACGGCCGCACTACCAAGTGTGAAAATAAATCCACTCTTAGCTTTGGAATCACTGTATCAGATATCCAGTTAGCATCGATGTATCCTTCTAGAACAGCAGGATATTTCTCGTAATGTAGCCCATATTTTGAAGTTTCTCTCAGATACCTTAAAACTCTTACTATGTCTTTCCGGTGGTTATGTCCTGGATTGCTTGTATATCTGCTAAGCTTGTTCACAACTTGAGCGATATCAGGTCGTATGCAATTCGTGAGATACATTAGATTTCCAATGATTCTAAAATACTCTAATTGCGATACGCTTGAGCCAGTATTCTTTGATAGATGAAGAGTTAGGTCCACGAGGGTTCTAGCCACATTTAGATCCCATTTGATATATTTCTCAAGTATCTTCTCAATATAATGAGTCTGAGATAATATATATTTGTCTGATGTCCTAGATATCTTAATTCCTAGAATCACATCAGCTACTCCCAAATCTTTCATATCAAATCTGATGGATAACACGTTTTTGGTAGACTGAATCATTTCATGATTACTACCAATTATCAACATATCGTCTACATAGAGACATACAATGACATATCATTTTTGTGTTGATTTGGTGTACACACACTTATCACATTCATTGGTTTTGAACCCACTTGAAAATATCGCTTTGTTAAATTTCTCATGTCATTATTTAGGTGCTTCTTTTAATCCGTACAAGGATTTTACAAGTTTGCACATCTTCTGTTCTTGTCCAGGAACATTAAACCCTTTCTGGTTGTTCCATGTAAATCTCTTCATCCAATTCACCATTCAAGAATGTCGTCTTTACATCCATTTGATGTATTTCAAGACCAAATATAGCTGCTATGGCTATGAGCATTCTTATCGATATGATATGAGTCACTGGTGAATAGGTGTCAAAGTAATCAAGGCCTTCGTTTTGTCTACAACCTTTTATGACAAGGCTTGCCTTGTACTTATCTATTGATCTATCTGTTTTCATCTTTCGTTTGAATATCCATTTGTAGCCCAGTGGCTTACAACCTGGAGGAAGATCAACCAACTCCTAAGTATGGTTCTGTAGGATTAAATTAATCTCACTGTTAATAGCCTCTTTCTATAGAGGTGCCTCGGAGAA
Organism: Zanthoxylum bungeanum; assembly: GCA_019454045.1. Lineage (NCBI taxonomy): Eukaryota > Viridiplantae > Streptophyta > Magnoliopsida > Sapindales > Rutaceae > Zanthoxylum > Zanthoxylum bungeanum. Next base: position 4,658 of record SKCR01036203.1, read on the forward strand.
GACTTAGTTTCTTTATAACTTTGAGGCTCATTTTCTAACAAGTATGTCAGAAAATCGGGACCAAACGACTTAGACATCCTAGCTCTTTTGCTACGTGTAGGTTCGATTGTCTCAATGTTTGCATGTTGATCTGATTCTTGGTCAACCTGATCACTATCTTTGACAGTATCAATTGTTCTTTTGAGAGACCCAGTTCTTTGTCTTTCCTTACAAGGAAATGTCTCTTCAAAAAATGTGACATTCCTAGACTCAATTATCATACTCGGATTGATGTCAGGAATTTCATACTTGTGTACCAAGAATCGATACGCACTACTATTGCGAGCATATCCAATGAATATACAATCAACAGTTTTGGGTCTTATTCTAACCTTCTTAGGTTTATGAACCATTACTTTGGCAAGACAACCCCACACTTGTAGGTATTTGTAGGAAGGTACGTGACTTTTCCACAACTCATATGGTGTCTTGTCCAATCTTCTGTGAGGAAGCGTGTTTAGAACGTTGATTACGCCCAAAAATAACTCGCGGTTATTGCAGTATAGTTGGGGTGTCGATTTCTCAGAGAGAAGGTTACAATAGAACTAACTCACTTAAACAAAACGTTTAGCAATAACTAACTTAAAGAAAATATCAAATTGAGATGTAAATTAAAGATTACGAAAGCTAAACGATTTAATCAATAGAGAGAAATAGAAAGCGTCAGGGTCCCCTCTTGTACCTATTACTTATACTCCGTTAATGATTCATTTTATTACGCAATTGAGGATTTCACGTCCCAAATCCACAATTAGAGGATATTCAATTCTACACCAATTAAAGTTCTAAAGTAATTGTTATTTTATCTTCTCTACGTTCACAACTCACAAGGTTATCGTTACAACCTATCTAACGACGACAATATACCATCGGGCAATATCGCAGCAGAAGATTAACTCGCAAAACAACCTTAACCAATCACAACTAATTTCACAAACAACACATAGAAAAAGTGTGACTGAATCTATATGTAAAATAATAAAATATAGTTCTCAAATCAAAATAATCAAAAGAATAAAGAGACGAATAGAATAACAATTGTATTAAATAAATAAACCATCCATGAATCAAATAACGAAAATACAAGAGAATAAAGTACAAGAGTTCGCCCTTAGCTTTGTTTAGGAGATTAGTTTCGCATGCTGGATGAAGAAATAACAGAGATAGGATGGGGAATCATCGGATGAGTCATTTTTTCTGATCCCGGGAATTTGCACAGCTCTGATTTCTTGTTGTTATTTTTGTAACTAGCCTCCCCTTTTTAGTTTGGACGAACTGTTGTATTTGTAGTGGTGTCTGGGAGTCATTAGGATTTTAGAAAACCCTAAAAGCTGAAACCTGGACGCGTGATACTGCTTCCCGCAGTGCCGCGGCGCTTGTTTAATGGCTCTGCGACGCCAAATCCTTGGGACTTTTGTGTGGAGAGCTGATGAGGGCGCCGCGGCGCCTGTCCTTATTGTCTAAAATGGCACTGCGGCACCAGTGACCTTCTCGGTGCCGCGGCGCAGTTCAATTTTTTCTCTTCGCGTTCTCGGCTCTTGTGTGCGTCCTATGCATCCCTAAACACTTGCAATTGTCCCAGGGTCCATGTATTAATATTCCTACAAATAAAGATCACTACATTAGTTTAAGTAATAAATATTTCTAAATTAAGATAACAATAGAAATTATGTGATAAAACATAAAATATAAAACTAAATACTTAACAATAAACCTAGATAAGTGATGTTTCATAGTATATTTTCATGCACTTATCAAACGTAGTTCACGAAAATCAAGGCTTCCCCCCACAAGTTCTTAGGTAAACCAGAACTCGTCAATATGACGTTCATCATTTCCTTCAACGTTCGGTTTTTGCGCTCAGCAATCCTGTTTTGTTGAGGAGAATAAGAAGCAGTGGTTTCGTGAATAATTCCGTGCACAGAACAATATTTACCGAACGGTGAAACATATTCACCACATCTATCACTCATGATTCATTTGATTTTCTTGCCAAGTTGATTTTCAACTTCGTTCTTATAGTGTATAAAGCTCTCAATAGCTTCAGCTTGCTCTTCAGCGAATACATATAACAGAATCTTGTGCTATCATCGAAAAAAGTGATAAAGTACTTTTTACCGTCTCTTGTTTGCACAATATTCATGTCACACACGTCAATGTATACAAGTTTTAAGGAATAAAACGATGTTCTATGCATTTTTACTTCAACACATCCATCACACTTATGTTGGCTATCAATTGTAAATTTAGGTATAAAGTCCATATTAATTAATTTACGCATTGTATCATAATTAACATGTCATAACCTCTCATGCTATACATTTTGTGACTCAATAACATAAGCAGAAGTTGTAGCTTTATTAATAGCACGATTGACAGCCATTACATTGAGTTTCAAAAGGCATTCAGTGAGGTATCATTTTCCTACATACACATCATTCTTAGTTATTACAAATTTATCAGAAACAAATATAAGTTTAAAACCAGTCTTGCTAAGAAGAGAGCCCGAGACCAAATTCTTCCGAATATCTGGAACATACAGTACATTCTTCAATGTAAGCTCCTTTCCGGATGTCATCTTCAGAACCACTGTGCCTTGTCCAACCACTTGAGAGATAGACGAGTTTCCCATTGTCAGATGATCGCCGCCATCGACCTTCTGATGCAAGGAAAACATCTTACTAGCTGCACAAATATGACGAGTAGCCTCAGTGTCTACCCATCATTCTCTCGGATTCCTAACTATGTTGGCTTCGGTTACCACTGCTGAGATCTCATCACTCAGTTGCTCACCTTCAGTGACATGGGTCTCATTTCTCTTTTTCTTACCTTTGTCTCGAGACTTCTTGTTTCTGCAGTCCTTTGTCATATGACCGCTCTTTCCACAGTTGTAGCACTTCCCCTTGAACTTCTTGTTAGCTTGGGAAGAATCAGCTCTACTATTCTTTCTCTTCTTGCTACCCTTCACACCATCGCGTTGTCGGCACATGTGTGCGTCCTATGCATCCCTAAACACTTGCAATTGTCCCAGGGTCCATGTATTAATATTCCTACAAATAAAAATCACTAAATTAGTTTAAGTAATAAATATTTCTAAATTAATATAACAATAGAAATTATGTGATAAAACATAAAATATAAAACTAAATAATTAACAATAAACCTAGATAAATGATGTTTCAGAGTATATTTTCATGCACTTATCACAACCTTCAACCAGCTTATTGCTAGTCCCTAGCAATTCAAGTGTAAAATGAGAATTAAATGAATAAAAACTATCTTAGCCACTTTCATAGGGATCACGATTGCATTTAGCGTATGCAACAAGCCTTTAAACCCCTAGGTGTCCATAGTGGACGAGTTATAGTCTCGTGAGGGCTTACAGCGACGACACCCACAAACGTCATTCAAAACACACAATCATGCAAAAATAAAAACTAAATAGCCCCAATAGTTTAACATAATTTTTGTCCTCAGAGAATGCATAGTAATGAAACCAAAGAACCTTCAAAGTACTCAATGTAACTCGAATCTAAGTCTTTGAATAAATCATCTAGGCTAGACTCAAAGTGTGTGTGCTAAGGTTCATTCACAGTTTTATTCCCAGGTAAGCCAACTCAATGACTTTACTTAAAAATTGGGATCGATGGGACAAACCAACCTAGATATCTCAATTAAGCTCTGTAATTGCTTTTCTGTGCTCAATATGATATGATTTCTCTTTTTTTTTTCCTTTTTGAATTTTTTCTTCTTTTCTTTTTCTCAACACACCTACCCTTTAAGGTAGCATTTCTCCTCATGGTGGTCCTAATACTCGCCCATGGGTAGCTTCACGCTTATCGGTTATAGGTGGTTTATTTTCTTTCTTTCGAGACTTTTTCTTTTATTTTCAACCATACCACACGTCATAACACAAGCAAATCAAGATAGACATCTAAGCAAACGGTCATTCATCGACATGCAATTTCTTCAACTAGTCACTTTGTTAACTACTCAGGCTTTCACTACTAAAACCTATAATTAAGTGCTTACGAGTCTAACATAGATAAACTACTCAAAGCATCAGATAAAAGTGCATTAAAGGACTCATCGTTTCTAAGATTTCATCCTAAAACAAACAATATCATCATTGGACCTATGTTTAACTATCAGGGACTAAAAGCAAACAAAACAAACAAGCAAATTTTTTTTTTTTTTTTTTAGAAAACACGAATAAGGCATACACATCCAAGTGAAACACATGATAATACCACCACCCCAACCTAAATAAAACATTATCCCCAATGTAACAACAGAGAAGGCAAAAACAAGGAAGGAGTTCACCTAATTAGAGATGCTGTGAACCTGGATGAAATATGAACTTATCCTGCAAAAGAAATAAAGACACAACAAAACAAAAGGAAAAAGGCTAAAAGATTAAAAATAGCTAAGAAATAAATAAAGACATAAATAAGTAAAGTACAACAATGAGAAAAAAAAAACTCAATCCGCATAGGTGGGGTCAGCAAGAGGTGTATCCTCTGCTGTGGGAATCGGATTGTCCAGGAACGGTTTCAGCCTCTGTCCATTTACTTTAAACACTCTGTCGTCCTTGGGATCTTCTACTTCTACAGCTCCATGGGGGACAATTTGTTTTACAATGAAGGGTCTGGTCCATCTGGATTGCAGCTTGTCTGGGTGAAGATGGAGTCTGGAATCATAGAGATGAACCTTCTGGTTAGGCTCAAAAGTTTTCCTCATTATCTGTTTTTCATGGGCAGCTTTCATCTTGGCTTTATAGAGTCGGGAATTGTCATAAGCATCATTCCGTAGTTCTTCGAGCTCCGAAATCTGAAGTTTCCGCTGTGTACCTGCAACACTCAGATCAAAGTTAAGATTTTTAATAGCCCAGTAGGCTTTATGATCTAACTCAACAGGTAAATGACAAGCCTTTCCAAATACAAGCCTATAGGGGGACATTCCAAGAATGGACTTGTAAGCAGTACGATATGCCCAAAGTGCATCCGGAAGTCGTAAAGACCAATCCTTGCGGTCGGGGTTTACCATTTTTTCTAATATATGTTTGATCTCTCTATTTGCCAATTCAGCTTGCCCATTTGTCTGTGGGTGATAAGCAGTAGAAATTTTATGCATTACACCATATTTGTGCATCAAGGCTTCAAAAGATCGATTGCAAAAATGTGTCCCTTGATCGCTAATGATGACACGTGGGGTACCGAAACGTGACAGTACATGTTCCTTTAAGAATTTAATCACAGTAGCATTTGTAGGGAACGCCTTCCCTCGCGCAGCGGAAGCGGTTAGGCTCAGGAATTGGACTTGAAAAATTTTTCTGCTCTTCCCTTGCTATGGCCGAATGTTACCAGTGATATTGCTGAAGTTTTGGACAAAATTTCAGCCCCGGAATAGTCCCGAAACAGTCCCCGAACAGCCCTTGAACTGCAATGCAAAAATTGGACTGTTTTGGACACATTATGGGCGCGTATGTTACCCAACTCTAGGTCTGATTTGCGCCACTTGCAGGTCTGTTTCAGATCTGATTTTTCTCCTAAAAATAATCCTAATACAGGCCTTAAGATATCCTAAAGTGTTTCCCAAAATCCCGAATGAAAATCAAACAAAACGGAGCTCCCTGAACCTCCCTGTTCTTGAGCAATTTAGGGTTCCTCAGGGAGTGGGGCCACAAACTGCAGGGGAGGTTTGGGGATGATTTTCAATGTCACGAGGTCTTCTGAACTATGTCTCGACACTAACGGAGGGTAGTGTGGACTACACTCACAAGAAATATCTAAACGGTTTAGAGAACGATCACACACACCGAAGAGAGATCTCAACGTTTGAGAGCTTGGAGAAGGAGATGGAGGCTAGGGTTTTTTTTTTCAATGGTTCTTTATAAAATTAAATCATAATTTTCTTTTATACTTATGGTTAATTTGTTTCATAAAACAAATCAACCACTAGTCTCCCATTAGGTGTAGAATTCGGCTAAGGCTAGGGATTATGAATCCTTGTTTTATTTTGCTTCCAAAATAAACAAATCCTACTCCCTATAGTACTCCAAATTTTTGGCCAAGGGGGATATTATTTTGGATTTGATTTTGTTTCCAAAACAAACAAATCATATCCCAAAATAAGTCAAAAATTCGGCCAAGGTAGGGTTTTAATTACGATTTGATTTTGTTTCCAAAACAAACAAATTCTATTCCTTATCCAATAAGGAATCCTACCTTGGTAATAATTCTTAGCCTTATTAAATCATATCTTATATAATTTAATATTCTAATTTAATAATTATCAAATATAATTATTAATACTTTATATTAACTTTTAATATAAAGTCTCATGTGTGATATAATTAATATTATTAATCACATTAATAATATTGTTTTTGTGAGTATATAATTGGACCATCCAATTATCTTAGCTCCGCTAAAGTAAATTGAGCTAGCACGGGGACCAAGTGGACCTACGGTTCTGAGCTCCAATAATCTCAAAATATTAATTAAGCTATTAATTAAATATTCCGAATTATTAACTCCGGGTTATTCCACTAAAAACCCGAAGTTGCACACTCGTCACCGTAGATGAAATATAAGGCCGATCAAAGTCGGTGTCCACCAATATAGTCATTGCATATAATAGAGCCGGGTCATAATGTCTGTTATACCCTTCTAATTATTTTATCTTAAGTACCATTGATTCTCTAATGAACAATTTATTCATAACGGTTATGAATATTAATCTTTCCATTCGTAATAGAAAGACTTGAGCGCTCTAAGAGAGATATTCATCTACTTCTCACAAGAATGAGTGAATTCCATGTCTATGTAAAACGTTCCCAGCTACATAACAGACTATGCCCCCAAAATACGTAGTTATTGGTTGGGTTTGCTACACCAACCTCACCTTTGTAAATCAAAGGACATATCCCGCCATGCAGGAGTTCATAGTACACTCAGGATTAAGACCAATCCATATATGACCATCAAGTAGATTGAAATGACTTTCTTTGTTTAACGGATATTATAAGAATGTCATTTCTATCTGGGTCCAGTCCTATATGATCACATCATACAAGGTGCCTCCATTCTCATGTCTCTACATGGACGATCCGGATTAAGATCGCCATCCAAATATAGAATGGACCGCAGCTATAGATAAACCACAAACAAAACACCAGTTTGTTTGCTCTTTATGGACTATTTAAGATTACTAACTTCAGACTTGTATCCTCTGGTGCATGACACTCATGTACCAAGTCTTGAAGGTACATAAGTAATCTATGGTATTTATGAAGATATATAATATGCGAAAATTAAAACAAACAATTTGATAAATGAATAATGCATCATTTTATTTCTATGCAATAGAAACCGTTTACATCACATGTAGCTCTAGGGCATACATCCCAACAGCATTGTCATTTTCTCGGCAAGCTACTGCCTCAACCTATTTAGACACATAATCAACTGTGAGAAGGATGTAGAGGTATCCAAACGAGGGTGGAAAGGGTCCCATAAAATCAATACCCCAACAATCAAATACTTCAATGACAAGAATAGGGTTAAAAGGCATCATGTGGCGACGGGATAAAGCACTTAATTTCTGACATCTTTCACAGGAGCGGCAGAATCCGTTAGTATCCTTAAATAGAGTGGGCCAATAGAAACCACACTGCAGAATTTTTACAGCAGTTTTCTTTACGGAAAAATGGCATCTGCATGCGTTGGCATGACAAAAGGTTAACACACTGAGAACTTCATCTTCAGGAATGCAACGCCTCAATATTTGGTCAGGACAATATTTGAATAAGTATGGGTCATCCCAATAAAAATTACGTACCTCGACCAAGAATTTACGCTTATCCTGAGAATTCCAGGTGGACGGGCACTCGCCAGAAACTAAAAAGTTGACAATATATGCGTACCACGGTGCCCGTGTGACCGCGAAGAGATGTTCATCAGGGAAGTCATCGTGAATAGGTGGGCCGTCAGCGGAGTCGTTAAACTCCAAGCGAGATAAGAGATCTGCTACCACATTTTCAACACCCTTTTTTATCCTTGATTGTTAAGTCGAATTCCTGTAACAACAAGATCCACCTAATCAATCTTGCCTTAGCATCTTTTTCGAAATGAGGCACTTAAGGGCTGTATGGTCGGTGAAAATGGTGATGGGGAGCCAATTAGGTATGCACGAAATTTGTCTAAGGCAAAGACTACTGCCAGCAGTTCTTTTTCAGTTGTGGAATAGTTGAGCACTGTTTAGAGTTCTACTAGCATAATACACGACAAAAGGTTTACCTTCTCGTCTTTGTCCTAAGACTGCCCCAACTGCGTAATCACTAGCATCACACATAATTTCGAATGGTAAATTCCAATCGGGTGGTTGCATAATTGAGGCAGAGGGGAGTTTAGTGATTAGCGTCCTGAAGGCATCTTCACAATCATGTGTCCATTCAAACGAGGAATCTTTAGCGAGAAGGTTACACAGTAGTCTAGAGACATAAGAGAAATTCTGTATGAATCTCCTATAGAAACCAGCATGCCCAAGAAATGATCGCACATCTTTAAGTTTTGGGTGTTGGCAGCTTAGATATCAACTCGATCTTTGATTTATCGACTTCAATGCCTTTGGATGAGACAATATGACCTAGAACGATTCCTGAAGAGACCATAAAATGACACTTTTCCCAGTTTAGAATGAGGCCTTTTTCCTGACATCGACTTAATACTGCTTCAGGTTAAGCAAGCATGTATCAAAGGAGTCACCAAACACTGTTAAATCATCCATAAATACCTTCATACACGTTTCAATCATATCACTAAAAATGCTCAACATGCATCTTTGAAAAGTGGCGGGGGCATTACATAAACCAAATGGCATGCTGAGGTGAAAAGCATAGGTTCCGAACGGGCAGGTAAATGTGATTTTCTCCTGATCTTCCAATGAGATCTCAATTTGGTAGTATCCTGAATATCCATCTAGGAAACAGTAAAATGGGTGACCAGCTACCCGCTCAAGAACTGATCGATAAAGGGAAGTGGGAAGTGGTCTTTTCGTGGTGGCAGTATTTAACTTTCGGTAATCGATGCACATACGCCAACCTGTAACTACCTTGGTAGGAACCAGTTCTCATGCCTCATTCTTCACTACAGTAACTCCCGACTTTTTAGGGACCACCTGCGCAGGACTAACCCATTTACTATCAGTAATTGGGTATATAATACCCGCGTCTAGTAATTTTATCACTTCATTTCTCACCACTTCTTTCATAGTGGGGTTAAGTCTACGTTGAGGGTCTCTACGAGGAATAGCTCCATCTTCTAGGTGAATTCTATGGGAACAAATTAGGAGGCTAATACCTTTGATGTCTCCTATGGTCCAGCCAAGTGCGGATTTATGCTCACTCAGCATCTCAAGTAATCTCTTACTTTGTGACGCACTAAGTTCCGAAGAAATGATAATAGGAAATGTATCTCCTGATCCAAGAAACGCATGTTGGAGCCCTTCTGATAATGGCTTTAATTCGACTTTTGGTGTTTCGACCGAAGAAGGTTTTGGTCTCTCTCTTTCCTCTAGCAAAGCTTCAAACTGCGGCTGCCATACGTTTGGTCCATGTTTTTGCCAAAAAGAGTAGCCTGTAGCGAGGTAAGGATGGTTGGTTTTTTCAAGAGTGTCTAAAAGGCTTGAATTTGGAAGAATGTGATCAGGAGGGTCAGAATCATGTAGAATGGGGTCCAGTTTTGGCACAATTGTGTCTATGAGGAATGTCTGATGACATTCCTCGTCATCTTGTGGCTGTTTTCCGATGTGAAAAATATTCACTTCCAATGTCATGTTCCCGAATGACAATTTCATGAGACCATTCCTACAATTGATAAGAGCATTTGTTGTAGCGAGGAAAGGTCTACCCAGGATAAGAGGAATTTTGGATTCGGTTTTAACTACAGACTGAGTGTCTAAGATCAAGAAATCAACGGGATAATAGAATTTATCGATTTGGAGTAAGACTTCCTCGACTACCCCTCGTGGGGTTCTGACAGAATGATCCGCTAACTACAAGACTACTGGTGTGGGCTTGATCTCGCCAAGACCCAGCTGCGTGTATATGGAATATGGCATGAGATTCACACTCGCGCCTAAGTCTAATAATGCCTGTCTGAATTCACATGTACCAATATGGAAAGTGATAGTGGGACACCTCAGGTCTTTATATTTCGGTGGGGTCTTTTGTTCAATCACTGCACTAGCTTATTCCGTTGGGAATGCAGTTTTCTTCACATGGTGCTTCCTCTTCATGGTGCATAGATCCTTTAAAACCTTAGCGTATGTGGGAACCTGTTTGATTACATGTAACAAGAGCAGGTTGATCTTTACTTGCCTAAGATGTTCTAAGATCTCACCGTTTGGGTCTGAAGCTTTTGTGGTTGGCCTAAGGGCTTGAGGAAAGGGTACTCTAACTGGGAGATGTGGCTCCGGGTCTTCCTGAGGAGTATCTATACTATTATCCTTGGTTGCACCTATTGTGTTAGAGGTGTCCTTTACTCCTACCTTTTTACCACACCTAATAGTTATAGCATTAACGCATTTTACATTCGCTCCTCCATGATTAGCTTGTGCCATGTGTTGCCCTTGAGAACTAGGTTGAGCTTGGGAAGAGAATTTTCCTTGTTCGTTCACACTCAGAACATTAGTCAACTTAGAGATTTGACTTTTTATCTCCTTATTGTCTTCCGCTACTTGAGCTATCAATGACTCAAACCTTTGATTAGTTTTACTTTGGGCTTCCATGAATGCTTGCATAGTATCCTCTAAAGAGTTCTTAGAGACGACAGGTGTGGTATATTGGGGGGTACTATAACCTCTAGGTTGGGGTGTCTGGCTCGATTGATGAGACTCTTGTTTCCAACTAAAGTTGGGATGGTTTCTCCAACCAGGGTTATAAGTGTCTGAGTACGGTGTGTAGGGTTTCCTATACGTCCCTAATGCATTGCATTGATCCTCATATGTTTCTCTAGTTGTAGGGCACCCTTGTGTCAAATGGTCAGTCCTGCCACACACAGCACAAACTTCCTGAGGCTCTAAGTGGGCTACTGTATGCATAGATTTACTGTCCTTGGCTAGTAAGGTTCTCATTTTCCTGGATAATAGTTCAACTTTCGCCTTAAGGCTGTCCTCTTCTCTCAAGTGGTGTACGCTTCTAATAGGAGGGGTGGGGTGTGTCCTATCAGTGCTATCCATGGAATTAGGTCCAGTCCAGGTATGAGACTTCTTAGCTAGGTCATCTAGGTACTCGAGAGCCTCATCAGGGTCCTTTCGGATAAACTCACCATTACACATCATCTCAACGAATTGGCGCTCCCTATGTGTCAATCCATCATAGAAGTAACTGACTAAACGCCAACTCTCAAATCCATGGTGAGGGAAACTAGCTAATAAATCCTTATACATCTCCCATGTTTGATAAAAGGTATCATTGTCTTTCTGGGAAAAGGTGGAGATTCGTTTTTTAGGGCATCCGTCTTATGGTGTGGGAAGTATTTGTCGAAGAATGCCCGGGTCATCTCGCCCCACGATCCTATTGACCTAAGTCTTAAAGAGTACAACCAACTCTTAGTTTTGTCCTTAAGGGCAAAAGGGAAAAACTTAAGTCTGATTGTGTCGGTGGTTCCAAACCGGTCATGGAAAGTCGCTACTACCTCTTCAAATTCTCTAATGTGCACATAGGGGTTTTCGTTCTCCAAACCATGGAAGGTTGGGAGATACTGTATCATCCCAGGTTTAAAATCTACGGGTGGTGCATTAGGAGGAAACATGATACACGAAGGTGTAGCGGTGCGAGTTGGGTGGAGGTACTCTTCAAGAGTCCTCCTAGGTGGTCTCTCGTAATCACTCATGGTGTGTGCACTAGATGTGGAGGGTGTGGCAAAGAGATTGTCAATCAAACTCTCTGAATCAGAATTCTCTTCTTCAGTTCTAACGAACCTACCAAATCTATCCCTACGTCTAGGCATGCAATTAATCACGAGTGATACTAGAAACATAAATAAAAGAATAACTAAAAATTAAAAATAAAATAAACGGAAAATAAATTCAGGAATAAAAACAAAGAAAATTAAAGTAACTGAATAAAAGAAAATAAAATAAATGTAACGAAGTTACCGCTTCGTTGTTAATTAAGCAAACCTGGTCCTTTTGCTTGTAAACCGTCTCCCCGGCAACGGCGCCAAATTTTGATTACGCCCAAAAATAATCTCGCGGTTATTGTAGTATAGTGGAGGTGTCGATTCCTCAAAAAGAAGGTTAGAATAGAACTAATTCACTTAAACAAAACGTTTAGCAATAACTAACTTAAGAAAAGATCAAATTGAGATGTAAATTAAAGATTACGAAAACTTAAACGATTTAATCAATAGAGAGAAATAGCAAAGCGTCAGGGTCCCCTCTTGTACCTATTACCTATACTCGTTATTGATTCGTTTTATTACGCAATTGAGGATTTCACGTCCCAAATTCACAATTGGAGGATATTCAATTCACACCAATTAAAGTTCTAAAGTAATTGTTATTTTATCTTCTCTACGTTCACAACTCACAAGGCTATCGTTACAACCTTTCTAACGACGACAATATACCCTCGGGCAATATTGCAGCAGAAGATTAACTCGCAAAACAACCTTAACCAATCACAACTAATTTCACCAACAACACATAGAAAAAGCGTGACTGAATCTATATGTAAATTAATAAAATATAGTTCTCAAATCAAAATAATCAAAAGAATAAAGAGACGAATAGAATAATAATTGTATTAAACAAATAAACCATCCATGAATCAAATAACGAAAATACAAGAGAATAAAGTACAAGAGTTCGCCCTTAGCTTTGTTTAGGAGATTAGTTTCGCATGCTGGATGAAGAAATACATAGATAGGATGGGGAATCATCGGATGAGTCATTGTTTCTGATCCCGGGAATTTGCACAGCTCTGATTTCTTGTTGTTATTTTTGTAACTAGCCTCCCCTTTTTAGTTTGGACGAACTGTTGTATTTATAGTGGTGTCTGTGAGTCATTAAGATTTTAGAAAACCCTAAAAGCTGAAACCTGGACGCGTGATACTGCTTCCCGCAGTGCCGCGGCGCTAGTTTAATGGCTCCGCGACGCCAAATCCTCGGGACTTTTGTGTGGAGAGCTGATGAGGGCGCCGCGGCGCCTGTCCTTATTGTCTAAAATGGCACTGCGGCACCAGTGACCTTCTGTGCCGCGGCGCAGTTCAATTTTTTCTCTTCGCGTTCTCGGCTCTTGTGTGCGTCCTATGCATCCCTAAACACTTGCAATTGTCCCAGGGTCCATGTATTAATATTCCTACAAATAAAGATCACTACATTAGTTTAAGTAATAAATATTTCTAAATTAATATAACAATATAAATTATGTGATAAAACATAAAATATAAAACTAAATACTTAACAATAAACCTAGATAAGTGATGTTTCATAGTACATTTTCATGCACTTATCAAACGTAGTTCACGAAAATCAAGGCTTCCCCCCACAAGTTCTTAGGTAAACCAGAACTCGTCAATATAGCGTTCATCATTTCCTTCAACGTTCGGTTTTTGCGCTCAGCAATCCTGTTTTGTTGAGGAGAATAAGGAGCAGTGGTTTCGTGAATAATTCCGTGCACAGAACAATATTTACCGAACGGTGAAACATATTCACCACATCTATCACTCCTGATTCTTTTGATTTTCTTGCCAAGTTGATTTTCAACTTCGTTCTTATAGTGTATAAAGCTCTCAATAGCTTCAGCTTTGCTCTTCAGCGAATACATATAACAGAATCTTGTGCTATCATCGAAAAAAGTGATAAAGTACTTTTTACCGTCTCTTGTTTGCACAATATTCATGTCACACACGTCAATGTATACAAGTTTTAAGGAATAAAACGATGTTCTATGCATTTTTACTTCAACACATGCATCACACTTATGTTGGCTATCAATTGTAAATTTAGGTATAAAGTCCATATTAATTAATTTACGCATTGTATCATAATTAACATGTCATAACCTCTCATGCTATACATTTTGTGACTCAATAACATAAGCAGAAGTTGTAGCTTATTAATAGCACGATTGACAGCCATTACATTGAGTTTCAAAAGGCATTCAGTGAGGTATCATTTTCCTACATACACATCATTCTTAGTTATTACAAATTTATCAGAAACAAATATAAGTTTAAAACCAGTCTTGCTAAGAAGAGAGCCCGAGACCAAATTCTTCCGAATATCTGGAACATACAGTACATTCTTCAATGTAAGCTCCTTTCCGGATGTCATCTTCAGAACCACTGTGCCTTGTCCAACCACTTGAGAGATAGACGAGTTTCCCATTGTCAGATGATCGCCGCCATCGACCTTCTGATGCAAGGAAAACATCTTACTAGCTGCACAAATATGACGAGTAGCCTCAGTGTCTACCCATCATTCTCTCGGATTCCTAACTATGTTGGCTTCGGTTACCACTGCTGAGATCTCATCACTCAGTTGCTCACCTTCAGTGACATGGGTCTCATTTCTCCTTTTCTTACCTTTGTCTCGAGACTTCTTGTTTCTGCAGTCCTTTGTCATATGACCGCTCTTTCCACAGTTGTAGCACTTCCCCTTGAACTTCTTGTTAGCTTGGGAAGAATCAGCTCTACTGTTCTTTCTCTTCTTGCTACCCTTCACACCATCGATGATGTTGGCCTTAGACTCCATAGCCTTGTAGTTGGCCTTCTCGGACTTCCTGTTGTCTTCTTCAATCCTCAATCGAACTCTGAGGTTTTCAAGGCTCATATGCTTCTTCTTGTGTTTTAGATAGCTCCTGAAGTCCTTACATGATGGGGGCAACTTTTCAATTATGGTGGCAACCTGAAACGTCTCACAGAGTTTCATTCCTTCATCCAGTATTTCATGAATGATTAATTGCAGTTCACCCAGCTGAGACATTACTGTTCTTGAATCTACCATCTTATAGTTCAGGAACCTACCAATGATAAATTTCTTTTGATCGACATCCTCTGTTTTTATTTCTTCTCGATAGATTCCCAGAGAATCTTCGCGGAAGTCATGCCTTGGTACACATTGTACAGGGTATTGTCAAGTCCACACAATAGGTAGTTCTTGCACAAGAAACCGCCAGACGACCATGTCTCTTCTCGCAGTTGCTTGGTTGTTTCCGTTTCACCCTCCACAGGACCCGGAGGATCTTTGAGGTACTTAGTCAACTGGAGAGTTGTTAGGTAGAACGACATCTTGCTCTGCCACTGTTTAAAGTTTGTCCCACCAAATTTTTCCGGCTTTTCTCCATGAGCAATCAGTACTGTGGTATTTTCACTAGCCATGTGTAACTGGAAAATAAACAGTAATCAATAAGTCTACAAAAGACAAATCACACAACGATCAACCATATGATCTTATTTAAGTGATACACTAAGAATCCACTTGTTGTTATATTGGACAGTAGTACCAAATAACACAAGTCTTTGAATTTATGACTAAGACTTCTTATGATAAGTGAATAAAGGAAAATTCCTAGAGGACGAGAGGGGTCCGGTGTAATCACTTAAATCTCAGCCCACTTAGGTTCTTATCGCCTTGTTGACAGATAAACACTTTCTCAATAGAATATCTTAGACATTCATTCTTAGTGTTGCACTTTTAATCCTCAAGTTTAAGTATAACAGTTGTATAAGGTAAAATATGCAATCAAAATATAAATAATACGATATTATTTTTTCCAAGATACTAATATCAACTTTATCACATATAAATTATTGTGTTAATATGTGATAATTGAAAATATTTTAATTAACTTAAATCTATAATAACCAAGTTTATAACTTTGATAACAAAATTATTCATTATATGATTTTCCTAAGTTTTTTAAAATAATTATTGAATAATTCCTAAAACAGAGAGTTTACAAATGCAAAATCCTAAAAATTATGTGTGCTTGAAGTTACGATACTTAAACCAAATTTCAAAATTTAACAGTAATTAATGTTCTTAACATAATATTAATTGTTTGCTATTACTAATATTAGGAAAGAATAATAATAAAGAAAAAATCCAGTAAATACTCAAAGCACATGCATGTGCACTTACTGTAGAGACTTTTTTTATTTATTGTTTACGATAATTTCTAACGACATAACTCTTGAAATAATAAATAAATCATGAATAACATAATACGTAGCGTGGCGGGAGAAATGAAAAAGCATGAACACCAAGCATTGAATCATTTTCGCAGTTTTTGTTTTGTTTTTTTTTTTCAACAGCATCTCATTTAAACACATTAAATGTAAATAATAGCTTTCATTTTAAGCTTTTCCTATTCAAACACGTTGAATAGGCCCTCTGATGTGTTTCATGTTTCATGCGCATAATGACAACAAAGAGGCATCATACAATTGACCAAAATTTGCGCAAAGAGGCAGCAATATTTCATGCAAAAAATCAGTTTTTAAACACGGAGGCTAATAAGTTGTTAAGTTTGTTATTCGTTAAATGTCATTAAACCGATTTTAATG
Source organism: Zanthoxylum bungeanum (assembly GCA_019454045.1). Taxonomy (NCBI): domain Eukaryota; kingdom Viridiplantae; phylum Streptophyta; class Magnoliopsida; order Sapindales; family Rutaceae; genus Zanthoxylum; species Zanthoxylum bungeanum. The sequence continues at coordinate 21,274 of SKCR01036203.1, forward strand.
TGCAAACTAATCTTAATCATTCCAAACAAAACACAATAATGAATATAAGGAAAACCTGGAAAGTGTAGAAGATGATGATGAACACGAAATCCAAGCCGAGAAGCATCTGTCCTTAAGAACTTATTAGCCTCTGTCTCTGATGCTTTACGGATTCGAAATGGTCAATGTTCTACCAGGATTCATTGGATTCTTCTTGTTCAAAAAGCACTCCTTAACAAGTGTTTGAACTTGGAATATGGTGGAATTTTCTCTTAAAACAATGGAAAATTGACTCACAAAATTCGGATTCTATTTCTATCTATAGAATGAACATGGAGCATTCTTTATAAAGGCAAGGAAGGGTGCAACCCTCTAAAGGGTTATACCTCTCTCATGCATCCCTCCCTTCCAAAAGACATGTTCATCCTATTAATATTAGAACAATATTCCCATGCAACCCCTCTAAATAGAATTTATGTAGTTTGATATTCAAAATAATGGGTTGAGTTTAACTTGAATAAGAAAAACTGCTAGAAAGTAATTCAATCACGGGATTTTAAGTTATCAGTTAAATTTATTAGCAACTCAACAATTAAATTAGAGTAATTGTATAAGAAGGGAGCAATTTCTCATCTTTTATATTTAAGGTAAGGGGTGGGCAATGAATTAATATACTTAATTATTTGAACTCTCCTTAAGATTTTAAATATTGTACACACGTAACTAATTACTATCCTTTATTCGCTTCAGGCGATAATTTTGAATGGAAACAAAGAAAATGGAGAAACTCTTCTAACATAGAATTGACAAAAGATATAACTCTTTTAATTAATGACCAAAAAATGAAAATTAAGTTTATAACAAGATATATGGACTTATTAATTGTTAATTGAGCATGAATGGTGACTTTTCATATACTTTGGATGGTATATGGTGTTCAAAAATCTTAAACGATGTTGATTAACAGATTTTAAATGAATATGATTAAACATCACAAGATCATCATGATCTTTTCCTACAAATCAAATAACTCTTCAATAGAAATTCGTTTGGAACGTGTTCTTCCACTAACGCAAATAATATATTTATAGTTGATGATTATTTTATACACAAATTCATAACATAATCAGGAATTTAATCCAGAATTTATATTAACATCTTTATGGACCTTTATTGAGGACATTTTTCTGGACTTTGAATTGACTATATAACAAGTATTGTATAAATTAGTTGCATAATGTAACTTTTGAGATGCCTTAATGGCCAATGATAGAAGCAAATTATTAACTTGTTAATGAAATAGACTAGTGGAATTACCTTTATGAGTAATCACCATCAAAAGTGGCATGGTCAAGTGTGTGGAAAGAAAAATGAATAGTGAAGAAGCATTTCTCAGCATAGAATATTGGAAAATTATCATATCTTACATCTGATAAATAGCACAAGTATCATTTATCACGAAAATATTGAAATTGTTCTCTTTTTCACTTAAAAGCTAAAATTTCAAATGTGTTCATTAAAAATTAACATGTTTAATTTTCTTCCTATTTTTTAGTTGTTTTTTGACTTTTTAGCACGCGTGCTAAAAGATGATTGGCTTGTTGCATAGATGACGTGGTACCACTGTTGCACCAAAGATTTACTCCTTAAACGGATCTCGTGTTAGTTGAGACTAAAACTTGGGATAAAAAATATGAAAAACATAACATTATTTGTGATAATTAATTCTTTTGCAAATGAAGAGCTCAATGATGCATAATTTAAATCAAGAAAAAACGAAATGATTAAAAAGCATTCAATATATATATATATATATATTATATTTATTTTATTTTATTTTTTTGTGGAGATTAGGTTAAAATTATCATCACACTGCATGCCGCAGCTTGAAAACGCATTTTAATTTCTTCTTATTATTATTAAACAAAATTATGCCGCCAAAATAGAATAAACGTTTCAAGATTTTAGTATGTTATCCATTTGGGTTGATGCTAACCAAATTTTTAATTAACAATTTACTTTTCTTAAACAGACGAGCTGTTGACACAGTTAATAATTTTGTTTAGCTGGTCCAAATGCATTCTAAAATTTTGTCTAAATGAGCAAAATTGGTCGAGCAATTATTTTACCCAATTATTACAAAATTGTGGCCATGACATTTTTTTTTTTATTGTTGGAAATTCTATTGCTAACCTCTCTCAGATTTATGTGAAGCAGATAAAAACTCTCGGCTGTCTCATACTCTTATAAGAAACGCAAACTCTGGTCAGACCATGAACCTCACACCATCAAATCACGCCCTGGAGACTGGCCATAGGCGTTTACCCATGGTTTATGAGATATCATAAATATGATTGGGCATCGGATCGGATCTAGCTCTCGAATCTGATCAAATCGTGTTTGATTCGTTTGTCGAATTTCAGATCGAATCAGATAAATTTGATAACTATCAGATCGAATCGAATTTTATCCGATTTGATAACAAATCTAAATCCTATAGAAAATCTGATTTGATAACGAATTCGAATCCAATAGATAATAAATCCGATAGTAGATTCGATTTGATAATAAATCCGATTCGAAAACGGATCCAATTTGAAAAATTGACCTGAAAATTTGTAAATTCATAATAATTTTATAGAATCGAATCGGATAACTTAAAATTCACATCAATTTTATCAAATCGGATCTGTTATCGAATCAAATTTGTTATCAAATCGAATCCACAATCGGATGCTCTATCAGATTCAGATCTGTTATCAAATCGAATTTTATCCGATTCATTAAGATATCAAATCGAATTGAATAAATCTGATTCGATTTGATAGTTATCGGATCAAATCTGATCCGATAAGGATTCAAACGAACCAAACAAATCAACTTTTATCGAATCAGATCGGATTCGAATTCGAATTCGGTCCGATCCAATCTGAATCCGATAATGCCCACCCCTAATCATAAAGATGATATATTAAAGAGTTAATATCATCTCAATGATACTTGATAATGAACTTAGGAGGGGCGCACAAATATAACTATCATTTATGTTACAAATTCAAGGATGTTATTAAAAGTTAATAAATGATTATTTTGATAATTAATATGAAAAATAGATTTTCAATTAATATATGATTTCATAATAAGATTAGGACATTCAGAATATTTCAAAAATATTAATTTGATTAATATATTCGAAATATAAATTAAATTTTATTTTTAAATAAATATTTGATATTTATAGTAAAAAAATTAAATCAAATTAAATGTAGTTTTAATTAATAGTTAATTAATTATTGGACCAAACTAATATTTAGTCTATTGGGCCTTGATTTAGTGGACTAACACTCAAATTAATTAGAGTCATAATATAGATTAAATTGGGAAGTATTATTTAATAAGGAATTCTTATTTGATTAAGTTTCCTAATTATTGTTTGAGAAATAATCTTAAAGATACCGAATTTTATTTGGAAATATATTGGACTGTCCTTAATATATTGGGATACAATTGAAACAATCTCCATATATTTAAAAGGGTTAAAATTCGGTATATTTGGTGAAAAGATTTCATTCTTAGCCAAAACACACACACAAGCTCTATCTCTCTAAGTTGTTCCAATATTAAATTCAAGAAAAATTATTTCTTGGTTATTAAATCCAAGATTTCAACATTCAAGAAAGAAAAATATTTTCTTAGTTCTCAAAGTGTGAACGATTTATTCGTAGAAGAATTATAGTGTGTCAATTAGAGGTGGAACGCTTGATGCATTATTATGAGGGAAAATTCAAGAAAAAAAAAATCAAGAATGCTCAAGAAAAATAATAAACTAATTCAAATGTGTTTTATTATTATTGAGTTTTATTTATATTGATAAATAAATTAATTGCATGCATAATTGAATTAATAGAAATTAATTTAATACTTTAAAGGAATGTTTTCACGTTAATCCAAAGATCTTACAGGTGTAACCCCAGCCGTTGGATTCAAATACAAATCTAGGAATCCACGTGGAGAATATCGAACGCAATTTCGTTTTTTTTAAAAAAAAAAAAAAAAATTTAAACTTTATCTTCAGCATCTCGATGGGGGACTGTGCAATAGCACATTGCTCCTGGCTTCGCTCTTGTCGTTTTCGACATCATTTTGTCGTTTTCAATGCAACACTCAAAACAGGAAAACCTATGTAAACGATACGTTTCGCTTATCTAATTCTCCAGGTGGCAACCACACTTATCCGTGCTTATCCACTTTAATTGTGGTTAGTATTTAATAATAATAATAACAATAGTAATTCCACTTGTATTAGCCAATGCTCGTCGTGGGACCCATAGTGGTGACCTGGAGCATAAGTCAATTTGACGTCCAGCTGTTATGGTGCTGAAATTATGCGGGCTTCCCAAACCCAACGAAACGCCAGCTGTTGTATCGGAACGATATTTTGCTGTGATAGAGTGACGGGACAGTACTCTCAAGAGGCACAGTCTTATCATTTGAGTTTAAATCTTATTTAATTTTCCTGTATTCCAGACAAAAATTTACCTCTTTATTTTTTAATACTAAATTGATTTTGTTGAGCTTATTTCCGTGGACAATAAAATAATAATTTTTTTGTCAACTTTGCTCGGGGACACTTTCTGTTTTCCGGATTTTGATACCTCAGAGGCCAGAGCTAGACCCGGCCACGGTTCCGGTTCGGAACCGGAACCGGATCCGAAATCGAATCGGTCCGAACCGGTGGAACCGTACGGTTCCACCGGTTCGGACGGTTCCAACCGGAACCGAACGGTTCCGGTTGGAACAGTCGGGTTCCTGTTGGAACTGTAGGGTTCCAACAGGAACCCTTAATCCCCCAACGGCTAGTAGCCGTTGGGGGAGCAGGGAGCCGTTTGGCTCCCTCTCTGCCAAACGGCTCCCTGCCAAAAAAAATAAAAAAAATAAAAAAAAATATATTATTTATTATATAAAAACAAAATACTAATGTACCCCTAATAACGGTAATAAAACGGTTATATTTAGGGGCATATTTGGTATCAAAAAAATTCTAAAATTCTATAAATATGATTCATTTTTCATAATTTCATCACACCAAATTCTCAACTATCTCATTTTCTATAATTCTCTTATTCTCAATCTTACTTCAATACAATTCTCTTATAATCTTATATTCTTATTTTCTCAATCTCAATTTATTTAGTTGTTAATTTGTTATCATTCGCATCGCAATTATTCAATTTTCTTATTTTTCTTCCTAATTTCTCAAAAAAAAAAATGGCAAGCTCATCCGAGAACATAATGTCAAATATGCCAACCCAAGAGAGCGGCTCTAGTGTCAGTGCACAATCACGGAGAAGAGAAGTTAAGGCTCGGTCCTCCGATATTTTCAAAATTCATTTTACTTTGGAATATATAGAAGATGATTCACAACGAGCAATTTGCAATTATTGTGGGGTTATCTATAAATTTTCTGGTGGATACGGCAATATGATCAAGCACATGGAGAAACATCATCCGGTTGAATTTGGCATTGATACGACGCAGACTCAAATGGCCAGGTACGCATCATCTAGTAGAGGTACGAGTAGTGTAGATTTATTTAATATTCTGATGCAAAAAATAGAGAAGAATTTGCGAAATTAACTTGTATGGCACTTCTTTCTTAAGCTTTGGTGAAAAACTTCATTTTACTAATTACGTGCATAATGCTTTAAACCCTGCTGCATGTAGAATGACTCGAAACACAACAAAACGTCATATTTTCAAATTATATAAAGATGGTAAAATTATTTTAAATGAAATATTTAAAGAGATGAAAGGTCGTATTTCTATATGTTCTGATATTTGGAGTGACCATTGGCAAACACACTCATTCATGGGTGTGACTTGTCATTGGATTGATGCATCATTTACCATGCAAAAACGACTTATTGCATTTAGAGTTTTTGATGACCAACATACTGCACATAATATTTATAGAATGATGAAGGTAATTTTTGATGAATATGGTTTAGGAGAAAAAATTTTAACAATTGGATTTGATAATGCATCTGCAAATACTGCATCCATCAATGATTTAAAAGAAATATGTCAACCAAATTTAGGGGGTCGATTTTTTCATATTCGTTGTACATGTCATGTCCTAAACTTATGTGTGCAAGACGGTCTAAAATCATTATCTCCTTTCCTTGATCCAATTAAAATGGCACTTAACTGTATTTGGTCATATTCTCAAGTTATGAGAGAATGGACCAAGTTTTGTAAAATAAATGGTTTTAAACCGATTAAATTTTCTAGAGATGTTCCAACACGTTGGAATTCCATTTATTTTCTTTTATGTCAAGCATTTCAATACAAAGATGCATTATGTAGTTTTTTTTTCTCAACATGTTCAAAATATCACACTTTATCCTAGTCAATGGGATATTTGTGAAAAAATTTTAGATATTTTAAGAGTATTTAATGATGCTACTTTAGTTTTTAGCGGTGTTTATTATCCTACAACACATTTATTTCTTCTTGAGAGTTTGAATATTGTTGGCACTCTCGATGAGCATGCTGACAGTGACGACCCTAATGATATTGTTTTGCTCGAAGCCATTACTGTTATGAAGGTAAAATTGTTGAATTATTTTAGAGAAATTCCTTTACTTTATCTTATTGCTGCTGTTTTTGATCCTAGATTTAAATTAGAAGGTTTGAATGGTGGTTTACAAGCTTACTATGGTTATTTAGGAATATTAGATGACATTGATATTACGAGTATAATGACGAAATTAAGAAATGATTTAATTATTTTATTTAATGATTATATTGTAAGATATAACTTAGGAACATTAGGTCAATCTAGTAGTAGCGAACCGGTAATTCAAACAAGACTTAGCGCAGGGGATCGTTGGTTATTGCAACGAAATAAAAAATCTAGGGATACTACGACAACTAATAATCCTGAATTAGATAATTATTTATCTACAAATTTTGAGTTTTCTAATGAAAGTTTATGCAGTAAAAATTTTAAAATCCTTGAATGGTGGAACCGGCATCAAAATATATATCCTGTTTTATCTATTATTGCTAAAGAGATCTTGGCAGCACCTATTTCCACCGTTGCGGTTGAGCAAGCCTTCAGTTTGGGAGGTAATATATTGGAAGCTAGGCGATCTTCATTACATCCAAGCACTCTAGAAGCAACAGCTTGCGTGGATGATTGGACTCGAGCTGATCTGAGACAACAAGAAGATGCCCCCGATGATTTTGAAGATTTGTTCGATAATGCTTCTGCAACAAGTGCAAGCGGAAGCTGCGGAACCGGAGCCGAAGGATCAACTGATAATGATGATTGATAATTGTAAATCTATATTTTACAAAAGGGATATGTCTTAAACTTGTAATGGAACTACGTGAGCTTTGATTCCTCTCACCCTTGGAGGATACGTAGGCAACTTAAATTTTTAAAAATTTAAGCTCAAGCTCTTCAAATTAATAAATTTTTTTTATTTATAAATTTAATCTCATTTTTTTAAATTATAAAAAAAAAACGGAACCGAACCGAACCGGACCGGTTCGGTTCGGTTCGGTTTTAGGTTCCAGTTCCACTTAAGTGTGGAACCGGAACCGAACCGGATTTAACCGGCCGGTTTGGTTCGGTTCCGAACCGCCGGCCGGGTCTAGCCAGAGCTATTTGCTCGCTCTTACATACTCTCTCACAGAGTTTTTTAATTGTTAAAAAAAAAAAACATTTTGTTGAGCTTATCTGCATAAAATAAATATGAAATAAATAAAATTTGCTCAAAATCAACTAGCTCATAAACAATTTTTTCTTTCAGTCAACTTTGTGGATAAATACTATTTAATTCTTTTTTATTTTATTTTTTGGATTTTGACTTCACTGGCAATTGAAATTCAATTTTTATTCAATATTTCATAAAAAATCTTTAACCAAATATATATTTTGTTCGCTAGCAATTGAAGTGAAACCGTCATTGAACACGTAAATTTATTTGACTATGGAAGCTGTACAAAATGAGATCAAATTTGTTCCTGCTATCGTTATAATATTTTATTCTAATATAATTATGATATTTTATTAATTATGATATAGGTTTTAATACAGCGATAAGATAATCGATTTGTAATAGAGGTGGTTTTGGAGATGTTATGCGCTTTTGATAAATGAGCTTATTACACTCCATAAATTAGTGAGTTAAGTTCTCACCCTCACTCCCCTATATAACTTACTCAATAAGCTTTATTTAATAGTATAACTAAACATGAATTTCTCTCTCTCTAAAATTAATTTAAGTATTCATTATTAAAATTTGATGTAAAGCATAAATTTGACCTTTACAATAAATCTCATTTATGCATTATTATTTATTATTGAGATTTGATGTAAAACATAAGGATAAAACTTTAAATCAAATCTCATTTTGATGCAAATGTATTATAAATAGAATGAATGAATGCAAAGTAAAAGAAAACATTAGCTTTCGAAAAGAATACTTAGGGTTGAAGAAGCTTAATAAGAGAGAGTAAGTTTCTCACCATCAAGAAGATGAGAGTAGAATGTGATATCCTCACTGTAAACATTTAACTGATCTGTCAAAATTTTCGATACATATATGGATTCTAAATTAGGTCAGCTCTCTGAATCATCTGAATAATTGAATAATTTATATTTTAAACTCTTGTGAAAAAGATCATATGAAAAAATAAATCCTAACAACTATTACTCATCGCGCGTGTGAACAGTGATTGGAATATGAAAATAAAGAATAGGATAAGTGAGTCATTGTCTCATTGATGAAAACCCTCCAATACTTCAGTCAACAAATGAGTGATTAATCGCGATTTTCACACGTTACGCAAGCGCACATATCGCTCAAATAGTATAAAAAGTTATTGATCCGACGGGGACTTATCACATACGTTACTAATTATTAAGACTAAATACCTAAGAGTATCTAATTAAAATTGAATGTGATTTTAATTTAAGTTGAATTAAGGGTAATGCAAATAAATATAAATTGGAATTTTTTTGAGATGATCAATGAGAGAAAACATTGAGAGGTGTGAATCCACCCAATATTATTCTAAAGATGAATTGATTGTCCTATATTTGTGTAATATATTCGTTTAATAACCTGGAACATTAAGATATCCACAAGCATCTTTCGATGGTTGAATGAAAATATCTAAAATAATTTAATTAACTATATTTCTATGTCAAATAAATCATCCCAAACGCATTACGAAGAAGTTCCAATTATGGATACACCACCATACATGTATATTTCTTGTAAGTGTCCTAGACATACCACGTGATATGTAAGCGTGATTCGTGTCTGAATAAAATCAAAAAAATAAGTTGCGGAGGACTTACATTGATTGGTTGAGTTCAAAACTTTTCATGGATGTTGAAGCTTCCAAGCTCATGGGTGAGTATCCATATCACATTCATTTGACTCCCATATGTGCTAGCAAGAACAAAATGGAACAAATTTTATCTCCCAATGAGAAGCAAATTTGCCCAAGAGAGAGAGGGAAGCAATCGGTTACTTGGTGAACTATTCGGCCAAGTCTTCAAATGCAGTGGCCAATTCGGCCAAAATGAAAAAGAACTATATTGCTTTCTTTCGGGCTTTTAAGAAATCAAATGGCCAATCCAATCGGCCAATAACTTTTCATTTTGAAAAGTCAAAATAGCTTTTGGTTGCAGAGGCACTTTGCTTTTTTTCCCCCCTCAAAGAAAATAAAAGCTGTTGCTTTTTTAATTTGCAAATCAAAAGCTATATTAAAGAAGTCATAGAGCAATGAATATTTGCCAGTGGCCTTTTAAAGCAAAAGTCAGAGACCAAGTCTCTCTTTCATTCAGCCAAGAGCAACATGAGGCCATTCGGCCAAATTCCATTTAAGGCCATTCGACCAAATGCCATGGAGAGAGAGATAGATTAATTTCCAAAATTAAATGTGTTGAGTGTTTTTACAAGTTTTCACCAATATCTATCATCCATTTATATCACCAAAGGTGACTAATAATGTAAGTGAAGTGAGCCCCACTTTAAATTCAAAATTCAAGCGGGCTTGCTCAACACACTTCGGGCTCGGATTCGTTTAATCCGATTAAACGAATTTTCCGTCGTAGTATAATTAAATCCAATTTAATTAAATAATAATACCTGGTAAAATAATTACGGAAATCGCTCACGAATTAATTTCAAATTAATTCGTTCGCAAAAATTAAAATCCAATTTAATTTCCCGTTGAAATCTGATTTCAATTAATATATCTAATATATTATTTTAGCCCAATTAAATAAATTAAATAGTAAAATCTAATTTAACTATTAAATTTATTTTACCGATTAATTCCAAATTAATCGCGTTCTGTCCTCTTGAAGAATTTAATCCCAGATAAATTCTCGACGCAATTAATCTCAGATTAAATCTTTCTCTGATAATTAATCCCAGATTAATTCTTTCTCTGATAATTAATCCCAGATTAATTCTTTCTCTGATAATTAATCACAGATTAATTCTTGCCGTAATTAATCCCAGATTAATTTTCTTTCTCTCTTAATTAATCTCAGATTAATATTGTTCGAGTCAAATATCATCGGTGAATCTTTGGGATGCGACCCAAGAGATCCCTAGATATGTTGGCAGCAAATACGGTTATCGGACTATCCGAATACGTGCGTACCCGGTACCACGTTCTTACCGATTTACGAGGCATAGTTGGCTTCTAGCAAAACACCGTGCCTACCCAATTCTCCAGGAATATTCTTCTACGAAATATATGATCTTTGTCAGGCGTAGTATACGTATTATTGCGTATTACGATCTAGTATCAGATGTCACATGCAAGGCCTGGGGCTGGAGTTGTGTCTGCCCCGTACGAAGCATATATCGGATCACTAGTAACTAGTCTCTTTATGATCAGAAATTCATGACCTAGTTATACTTCCCCGACAGCTATAGCACTTAGAGTACCAGTTCTGTATCTCTGCGTGATCATCATCTCCATATAACTGAAGTGATACTTCCATCTTGACATCACACCCAATACACTACGATTCTCAGTATACCCAGAAGAGGCGTTCACAGAACGTGTTAAAGCCTCGGACGATCAAAACCAAAGTATGCCGATTGTCGCTAGTATTAGCGATGCAAGTCTCAGGTTAAGACCAAATACACCTACCCTGATTCGGATTCCCATAGACACATAGTCATACTACCAATGGAATTCTGATGGGTATATTGAGAGCGAAGCTGTTTCCGTACCATCGGTAAACAGAACCTGCTATTACACTTGCATGAGTATCCAATACCCAAATACATGAGAACTATATCGTTATGCTTCCATAACACGCACAAGTGTAATACTAGCCTATTCCGCATTATCGATGTCCAGTCTCGATAATACTACGACTATGAATATTTAATGATTAAATCTTTGTGGATTAATACTGTCTCATATCTTATTAATCCGGTACTAATCATATGGACTTTTATAATTTATATATCTAGGTAATCCAATTACAAATGATAAAAGAGCAATTTCATTTGTCATATAGTTAATTTGTACAACAACACCATGTTCTGTACAAATAGTGATGCTATGGGTCATAATTGTCCAACAATCTTCCACTTGGCCTATAGCCAATCACTCAGGTGTTCTACACTTGAACTATGTACGGGTCGCTCAATACCTCTGCTTAGAAACATCATTCGTCAGCGGATTTGAAAGGTTATCATCTGATGTGATTTATTCGATCATCACATCGCCACGATGTATGATCGAACGAATCAGATGAATTAGTTGAAGTATATACTTGGATCATTGATGAGACCGCAGTTCTTTAGCCTGCGCTGTAGCCTAGCTCAGATGCTAACAGAACTACTCATAATCCAATAGGATTATTTAGATCCAAAATGCTTCTATTACTGCATCAGTTACAGTAATGTTCCGCTTTTGTTATTTATTCGGCAACAGTATCTTGCTTGGAAGATTTTCAGCTCACTGTTCCGTTATTCAAACTATATACGTACCCTCATTACGACTTATAGTCGTTTTTATCGGTTTTGAAAATTACAGCGGTGAACCTAGTCACTTCAAGTTCTTTTTTCCCCATATTCTCAAAAAGCATCATTGGTTCGTTTAAGATACTCAAGGATGTTCTTTACATCAATCAAGTGACCATCACCTGAATTGGCCTGATTGCGTCTACATATGCTCAAAGCATATGAGACATGAGGTCACGTACATATCAAAACGTACGAACACTTAGAGAGTGTCAGCAGCTTTCTAGATCTATCGCAGTAGATCTTCATTCATAGAATAAAGCCTGTTTCTCCCAGGTATATCATTGAGAATTTTTCATGAAAGCCAAGCTTTCACCAATTTTAGCATGAGAATGTCATTGCTAAGAAGCATACATCATCAATTATAGGACATTCATTGTCAGTGCGCTCCCACTAACCTTCTTATATACACAAGAATCATCTTCATTTTGAATTAAATCATATACCATTATGATTACATCAAAACGTTGGTTCCAAGAACATAATGCTTGCTTCAATTCATAAATGGATTGATTTAACTTGTAAATCTTATTTGCATGTTTTGGTACGATAAAATCGTCAGGATGTTGTAAACATCTTCCAAAAGGTTTCCGTTAAGGGAAGTGATTTTGACGTTCAACTGTCATATTTCATAAACTAAAATATACAGTTACAGCAAGCATTATCCGAATGGATTTAATCATGAAAACAAGTGAAAAAGTTTCATCGTAGTCGACACTATATCTTTGACGATACCCTTTCTGTACAAGTCTAGATGTGTACATTTCATGTTGCCATCCATGTATGTCTTCCTTGAAGACTTATATAGTACTATTAGGCACAATTTCTTCTGTTACATCAACTAGTGTCCAAACTTGATTGGTATACATGGAATCCATTTCGGACTTCATGGCACTTTGCCATAAAAGGAGTCGATACCTTATATCAATTCCTCATACGTAGCCGGTTCGTCTTCCTCAATAAGATTGATATCTACATGAGGTGAGATCATAAACCCATACCTCCCACGTTATTTTCTGACTCTCACCGACCTACGCGGTTCTTGTGTATTCGAAGATTGTGGTACAGTTTCATCCCAAATGAACTGTTTGCGTTCCATAAAGGAGTTGGTGCCTGGAACAGTATTACTTCGATTTTCATCGTGTTTTACTTTCCTCCCACTTACCACTGTATATCAGAGTTCTTCTTAGGAAAACCGCATGGAGAGCAACAATTATATTGTTCTCTTGTGAGTTGTATAAGTACTATACTTTGGTTTCCCTAGGACAATCTACAAATAGGAACTTATCCGATTTGGGTTCTAGTTTGGTATCATCTAAACATATGCCCAGCATTCCCAAATCTTCAGGAATGAGAAATTCGATTTCTTTCTTGTTCATATCTAATATGAAATCTGTCTAACAGATTTCAACGGAACATTATTCAAAATAAGTATTGCACTGTTTAATGCGTATTCCTAGAAGGAAATTGGTAGCTCAGAACGACTCATCATTAACCTTATCATGTCCAACAAAGTTCGATTTCTCTGTTCGGACACACTACTAAATTGAGGTGTTCCGGGAGGAGTCTACTGTGAAAGAATACCATACTCTTTCAAGTAATCTTGAAACTCACATCTTAAGTATTTTACACTATAGTCCGACCGTAACATTTTAATACTTTTGCCCGTCTTTTTTTCGATACTTCGTGTCAAAACTCTTCGAATTACTCAAAAGTTTCTGACTTGTGTTTCATAAGATACACATAACCGTAATGCGATGCCACATCCGTAAAGGTTATGAAGTACTCATATCCACCTCTAGCCTAGCTAGACATGGGTCCACTTACGTCACTATGAATGAGGGCTAACGGATCTGTGGCACTTGCACTTTTTTTAATTAAAAGGTGTTTTAGACATTTTGCCTAATAAACTAGATTCGTAGACATCATTTGAATTAGGATCAAATACGTCCTAGTATCCACTCTTCGAAAGTGTGGATATACGAGTCTTGTTAATGCATCCCATACGACAATGCCACTTTTAAGTCTCAACAGATTTATTCAGTTTGAGCTTTTGTTTGTCATGTTATATGTTTGAGATTCATTTATATTCAAAATATGAATGCTATTATTCACATCTAATGTGTATATCTCAATATCATATTTATAAACAAAACATACTTGAAGCTGGAGCCTTGTCCCGCCTTCACTTCCTTCATATATGCCTTGTCCATATGACAGTCACACTTCTAGTGACCCCGTTTGCCACAGTTTAGACAGACAACTTGGGATATGTCCTTTTAAGAAGCTCTGGCTATGCATAACGGATTGAGCACTAAAGTTATCATCACAATGAGTCTTCCTAAGCTCATTTTCTACTATTTGCTCAACTCCGGGCTCATGCTTGAGAGGTTTCTCTATTAAATAAAATAACTTCTCAGCTCCCAGGACTATCCTGAAGTCTATTCCCAATTTAAAAATTAAAGTCGTTAAAGATATTTTCCCCAGGATTATGTCATTTGACGCTAATCTTTCAGTCATCTTGATTGCTATAGTCCAATTATCCAATCAACGATTTCAGGTACAATTAAATATAATGATTATTTTAGTCTAACTATATAATAAACTACAATTGATCGGTTACATTCAGATGTATTGATTACTATAATCCAACTATATAATCAACCACAAATGAAGTAGTTTGAATACAGTACAACTGTTAAATTAAAACAAAAATTGAATATTAGTCCAACTAATATATTTATGAATAATTAATGACGAAAAATGAAATGAGCGCGTATTGGCAAGTATCTAAACGAAATTACAAATTTAATACTTGCCTCCCACTATTTTTCGGCGAGCCTCTAACCCTCTATGGAGTACTCGGGAAAACTAGTTTCCTAGTGGGCTAGGATCCCGTTAAATAACGCACAACCTTGACTTTGGCCAACAAGTTATATGAAACTTAACTAGGTAGATCTCTAAGATCAATTGGATCCCATCCAATTCTTAGATCCAGTAGGTGGACCTCCAAGTCCGAAATATATATCCAATATATGGCAATATATCCATTCCCTAACCTTTTCCTCTGAATCAGCTAAGCCTTGGCTTTGGCTCAATAAGCTTAATGAAACCAGTTAAGCGTGACCCATTGACAGTGGGAAAGCTTCGTAATCGAGGTCGATGAACAAGAAGTGACCTTGACTTTGGACAATAAATCACAACTTTCCTAAGACGTATGATATGGAACAAAGCTTTCGTGATTCAAAAACATCCGTGATGGACAAAGGTCTTGACTTTGGCCAATAAACCAATGCCAATCTTGGATCTTGAGAGAGAATTACTCAATGGAAGGAAAAACGCTTAATATAAAAATGAGGGTTTTGTCGCGATTTGGCAGCCAATTTATTATCTTTAATTAGGTCTCATCATACACCCTTAAGCATGCATTCTAAAAGCATAATAAGGCGCGAATAAAATAATAATGATATGCGGATAGATATACAACAAATTTTTCCTAGAACAAATCTCTCCATTTCCTCTCTCCCGCTAGCATTATTCTTACTTCTACCCAATTACATAATATTTCTAAAGAAACCTCATTTACATTGAGGGGAATTGGTGAAAAGAGCAATACAATGAGAAAAGAAGTAATATGCTGGACACGCATGTCCAATTTAATAAATTCTAAATTTATTATAATAATTTCCAAAATTGCCCTCACCCTTCTAATATCCATCCGATATACATTATTCATACATACATCCAATTATTCACACAAAGCATATTATTCAATCAATTTAATCCAATTAATTAATCTTTGATTAATGACCATCAAATGTTCATACAACGATTTGATTTACTCGAGTCAAACTCATTTAAAAATAAATACTCAAAGTAAGTATTCTTGAATTATATCGAACTACAATTTTAAATCCAATTTAAATTGTATCAAATACTAATTCATATTTAATTCCAAATTAAACAATTACACTTATTTATGTGCCTTAAAGACTTGGATTCCAAATCCAATATTAATGGGTTTCAAAGGCCCAATTAGTATCCAATACTATTCAATTAAAGTCCAATGGGCTTTTAATTAATTCTTTAGGCGTGGGCTTTGGCCATTATGGATCAAACCCAAAAGCCTAGGCCCAATAGGAATCACCATATGCCATAGAATCAATTTTGGCCCATTAGGCCCAATTAAATTATTAAAGGCCCAGTAGTCATATTTTGGACTTTATGTAAATGGTTTAGGCCCAAATATAATCCAAGACTAAATTTTGGCCTAACCAAGTTCATTAGCCCAAATACAACAAATTAAATTAATATATCATTCCAAATTAAATATTAATTCAATTAAAGTGCAATTAACACAATTAATTAATTAATCTAGTATTTCCAAAACACTAATTAATCTAATTAATCATGCTTAACATCTAATTTATGTCAAACACAAATTAATCAAAATCAATCTTTCTAACATGCTTCACACTCACGACAATACATGAAATTAACATCCAATTTTGATTTCAATCTAATTAAATCAACAATTAACATTCATTTCATGCAATTAACATATCCATTGTTAAATTTTCAAAAATCACCATGAATCACCTATGGCATACATTCGGCCAAGGGTATATTTTGGGGAAAATTAATCATATCAATTTTTCACAAAATCAAATATGCACAAATCCAATTGAACTTCATATAAACATAACCCAATCATCAATTTAGACAAATCAAACTCCAAGCCAAAAAACACAAATTAAAGTCCATAAATCTTAGATTTTCGAATCACACTTAGATCGCTCTAATACCATTATAAGTGTCCTAGACATACCATGGGATCCCTAAGCGTGATTCGTGTGTGAATAAAATCAAAAAAATAAGTTGCGGAGGACTTACATTGATCGGTTGAGTTCAAAACTTTTCATGGATGTTGAAGCTTCCAAGTTCATGGGTGAGTATCCCTATCACCTTCATTTGACTCCCATATGTGCTAGCAAGAACAAAATGGGACAAATTATTATCTCCCAAGGAGAAGCAAATTTGCCCAAGAGAGAGAGGGAAGCAATCGGTTACTTGGTGAACTATTCGGCCAAGTCTTCAAATGCAGTGGCCAATTCGGCCAAAATGAAAAATAACCAGATTTCTTTCTTTCGGCCTTTTAAGAAATCAAATGGCCACTCCAATCGGCCAATAACTTTTCATTTTAAAAAGTCAAAATAGCTTTTCATTTTAAAAAGTCAAAATAGCTTTCGGTTGCAGATGCACTTTGCTTTTTTAATTTGCAAATCAAAAGCTATATTAAAGAAGTCAGAGAGCAATGAATATTTGTCAGTGGCCTTTTAAAGCAAAAGTCAGAGATCAAGTCTCTCTTTCATTCGGCCGAGTGCAACATGAGGCCATTCGGCCAAATTCCATTTAAGGCCATTCGGCCAAATGCCAGGGAGAGAGAGAGAGAGATTAATTTCCAAAATTAAATGTGTTGAGTGTTTTACAAGTTTCCACCAAAACCCATCATCCATTTTTATCACCAAAGGTGACTAATGATGTAAGTGAAGTGAGCTCCACTTAAATTCAAAATTCAAGTGGGCTTGCTCAACACACTTCAGGCTCAGATTCGTTTAATCCGATTAAACGAATTTTCCATCTCAGTATAATTAAATCCATTTAATTAAATAATAATACATGGTAAAATTATTACGGAAATCGCTCGCAAGTTAATTCCAAACTAATTCGTTCGTTAAAATTAAAATTCAATTTAATTTCTCGTTGAAATCCGATTTCAATTAATATATCTAATATATTATTTTAGCCCAATTAAATAAATTAAATAGTAAAATCTAATTTAACTATTAAATTTATTTTACCGATTAATTTCAAATTAATCGCGTTCTCTGCTTTCGAAGAATTTAATCCAGATAAATTCTCGAAGCAATTAATCCCAAATTAATTCTTTCTTTGATAATTAATCTCAGCGTAATTCTTGCCGTAATTAATCCCAGATTAATTTTCTCTCTTTTAATTAATCCCAGATTAATATTGTTCGAGTCAAATATCATCGGTGAATCTTTGGGATGCGACCCAAGAGATCCATGGATATGTTGGTAGTAAATACGGTTATCGGATTATCCGAATACGTGCGTACCCGGTACCACATTCTTACCGATTTACGAGACATGGTTGGCTTCTAGCAAACACTGTGCCTACCCAATTCTCCAGAAATATTCTTCTACGAAATATATGATCTTTGTCAGGCATAGTATACGTAGTATTGCGTATTACGATCCAGTATCGGATGTCACATGCAAGGCCTGAGGCTGGAGTTGTGTCTGTCCCGTATGAAGCATATATCGGATCACTAGTAACCAGTTTCTTTATGATCGGAAAGTCATGACCTAGTCATACTTCCCCGATGGCTATAACACTTAGAGTACCAGTTCTGTATCATTGCGTGATCATCACCTCCATATGACTGAAGTGATATTTCCATCTTGACATCACACCCAATACACTACGATTCTCGATATACCCAGAAGAGGCGTACACAGAACCTGTTAAAGCCCCGGACTATCGGGGAGCGGCCGCGAGTGCGCAGCAGAAAATAAAAATTAAAATTATGATGTCGCTTTCCCTTTGCCCAAGACCCATTTGCTTTGATTATTCTACAAGCCTAGACATGTTTCTATATATTCTAAGCATAAAACTCATAAAACATGCAAAGAATACAAACCTAAACGTGTTAACTATCATAAGAACTCTAATTAAAATAAAGAAAGAAAAAAGACTTACTTGAACCGTAGACTCCTCCAGTCCTCCCTCCAATCTACAAGTTTTTCTCGAACTCAGCAAGCTCTTCCACGTTCCAAAGAGCCACTCAAGTGTGTGGCCTTCAAAGATGCACACACCAAAGCCAAGACTCAACGACAAGACTACGCCTTCAGTGCACGGGTATTTTGCCATTGGTGCTAGCCTAGGAAAATATCTCAAAACTTTTAACTCGAGATTCCTCTAGTCAATTAGACTTAAGGATCCTAAAAATCAGTGGCTTACTCTTAAACTTTAGAGTTGCTCACTTATATAAACCCAATATATGAAAGGTTTGGTGCAAAGATTTATGAAGAATTCTTTGGTTTTATATAATGCTTCAAATACAACAAAATTAATTAAGAATCCGATGTGGGATAAAAGCCAATTTAATCTTAGCCATTGGATCTTAATTAAGTGGTATAATGAGATTATAAAACTCTAATAAGAGTTTGGGCCGAATTAGAATTCAAAATAAATAACAAAATAATAAAAAAAATTTACTATTCACATGGTACTATTCACGTGAATAGTATTTTTTTTAAAAAAAAACTATTTATTCAAATTCCCAAAGTGCCCCTATCATCATTCACCAATCCCTAAGCCACTATGGAACCTCATAAATGATCTGTTCAGTAATTAAACACATTGAACCACTTATGAACAATTCCTACAGTAATCATATATGCTGTAAAATATGTATTGTGCACTGTTAACCATTGATTTCGACTTTGTTGTGTGTGACCTTTTGGGTTCCCCTCAAGTTGGACATGAAATGAATCGTGATAATTTAATCGAACATAAATTATCCTCCAATCAGATGGTCGTTCGATTTCAATAACCAAGGTTGACATATAGCAATATGTCAAGGCCCCCAAATGAGAAGGAAAGATATATATACCCATTCTGTATGCAATTTACTTATGATACGGTCCCTCGCCTCATTGTATTCTCACATATTGACTTAGGGTACGGAAAGTGCCTACCCATATGGTCAAAGGTATGATGTTGATAGTGTCAAGAATCGTGCTAACCCAAGAATCTCATATGATTCTTCCGCTGCGGCCACAGCCTCAAGCACTGATCACACATATCACCCGCGAACTGGAATACTAGTGTTATAAGAAAATATTATCCGAGAGAGTGGCGATTCTCTGTTGTATCTTTACAAACTTCATGTGTTTCAACAAATGACCCAGTCATACCCTTATGTCTGGATATTTGAACCAGAGAATGAGAATGTCAAAATTATTTGATCCACACATAAAATTATAAAGACCTCAAGTCTAAGGGCTAGTCATATAATCGTTACATGAAAGTTCTCACAGACACATGAGATAAACACTGCATATGAAAACTTTCGGTGGTCAGTAGTAGCATATGAGATCAGCTACCCCACTTAAGGGCGGATCATATCATCATGCTAGTCTCTCCGCTTTGTGAATGCCCAGATTATTCACAAAACTATGACTAGGAACATTTAAGAGTAATGATTCTCATAAGGCGTGGAAGCCATCGTCTTATTACTCAAAGGGCATTATTACAGTGTTGATGATTCATATAAGTTATGTAAGACATGTATAATAAAGATAGTCATTTTATTAATTAATGAAAATATTACAAATACATGTACATATAGCCCATCCACAAGTTGGATATAGGGCATATCTCTAATACGGACGATCAAAACCAACGTATACTGATTGTCACAAGTATTAGCGATTTAAGTCTCAGGTTAATACCAAATACACCTACCTCGATTCGAATTCCCATAGACACATAGTCATACTACCAATGGGATTTCGATGGGTCTATCCAGAGCGAAGCTGTTTTCGTACCATCGGTAAACAGAACCTCATATTACAATTACATGGGTATCCAATACCCAAATATATGAGAACTATGTCGTTACACTTTCATAACACGCACGAGTGTAATACTAGCCTATTCCACATTATCGATGTCCAGTCTCGATAATATTACGACTAATGATATTTCATGATTAAACCTTTGTGGATTAATACTGTCTCATATCTTATTAATCTGGTACTAATCATATGGACTTTTATCATTTATATATCTAGGTAATCCAATTATAAATGATAAAAGAGCGATTTCCTTTGTCACATAGTTAATTTGTTTAACAACACCATGTTCTGTACAAATAGTGATGCTATGGGTCATAATTGTCTTACATTTCTATCATGGAGGGAAATCCCTAAGATGAGATCGTGTACTATTGAATTTAAGGCTGAACCTAAAATTCCTTTGTCAAGTTTATCTAAGTTTACCACATCAATCCTATTGGTGATCAGGCAACATAAAGCATTAATTATAAAATTCAATAAATAAACCAAGCCATCACACAAAATATAAGAACATCAATTTATAAGTTCATAAATACGGGTTTCATCACAACTCCAGATTAGAGGTTTAATTACTACACATGCTCATAAACTCTAAATAATTAAACAAAGATAAACAAAACATTAAGGAAGTAAATGAAAGAAGAAACTCTATCGAGATTGCCAGTCATTCGCTTCTTCCTGTTGAGTTCCTGTGATGTACTGCTTTGATGTGTTTTTGTCTTCTTCTTTTAAAATCTCTCTTGGAGACTGTAATTTTAGGTTATGAAAACTCTCCTAGGTTTTAGGATGAGTTGTTGTTTATATAGGAGGTCCGAAGGGTGTTTCCTGCTTAAAAATCGAGTCTGGCCGAATCTGGTACGTAGGGCCGCATCACGACGCGCGGAACAACGTTGCAACTCAACCTTCAATTTTCTTTGGTGCGTCGCGATGCGCCACATTTGACAACTACTGGTTTTTTTGCTATAATTTCTGGACACGCGTTTTGACTCAGGATTTTCCCTAAATTGCTCCGTCTTTTGCCGCTTTCATCCCCCGTTGATTCTATTGAATCTTGATATTATTTTTACCTGTAAACGAACCCAAAACACATCAAAACACTCAGAAAACTCGAGATAACTCATAAAGGATCAAGCTAGAGGGGTGGCAAATATATGCATATTAGTCACTCAACAGTGATGACAACTAAGGGAAGAGAATAAATATAAAATGAAATGTTTCAAAGCTTTCCAGTAAAGATTCTTAGCGGAAGCTTGAAATAGTCTAGTAATTTTACCATAGTTTATTCATGAGTGAGTTTGTAAACATTTGATTTGCCATTGTCTTCTCTTTTTATAGTTGTTAAGAGTGGTAGAATCCTTCTAAGATTTAGCTTACTTTATTTGAGTTGTATTGAGATTCCTTATCTTACCCGGATAATCCATTATTTGCATTATAACAATCATTTTAGTATTTTTTTTCTTGATAGAATTAGAGTATTGGTTTATGGTTTTTAGGTAAATGTATGCCATAGATTTAGATATGGGTTCTCGGTCAATATGCTTTTTCGGATGTCTATCTTCAAATGGCATGAAAACTTGTCTTTGTTGCGTCCTTACCCTACAAGGTCAATAATGTCTATCAACATGGTTCTTGGGTGTCTATCTACATGTGTTCGTGGAAACTTAAATATATCGTGTCACTATCCTTGTCTGATCCGACCACCATGTGATAGAATATAATTAGTTTAGACTAAGCTTAAAAAGAATTAGGCCTAAGCCTTAGGAAAAATCACGGAGAACATATTATTAATAGGATAATCCCTCTTGCGCACAATAATTCTCATATAAATTTAGATAAATTATTGTATATACATAAATAAATAAATCCATTAATATGTTTTGTTCGTGATAAGCATATTATTTGCTTGAAAACCCCAACTATATTTTAAAATAATAGTTTTTGATTTTCTTTTCTTTTCCATTTTTTCACAAAAAAAAATGACATCAAGATAGATTGCATAAACCTAACGAGCAAACATGAAAGTGGAATATTACCGGAAATCCGATATAGATAATCTTTATCTTCATCTTTATCAAACTACGATAAACCAGTCGAAACGAGACACGTGTCCCAAATAAGTCGCTGCCAAGTGTCATAGCCACATAATTTACACAACTTTGTACAAAACGAATAGGTAATAGCCACGTAAAGGATGTCCCAAAAGACAGCTAATTTTAGACAAAGCCCTGTGTTTGTGGGTCCCGCTCAACATGATGCCTCGTAGCGGAGGCACCAAACCAAAAGAGAACAAAAGGATAGAAACCAATGACACAATATAATGTCTCAACGCTGTACGTCCCCCTTGAATTCTCCACCGTTGGATCAACAGAGAAAGCAATCTAACGGATCAGTTTTTTTTTTTTTTTTTTTTTTTGTCTTGCATTAAAATTTCGAAAGCAAAGTTCCAAAAAATCACGACCATACTGTACAATTTCTCAGTTTGGAAACAGAGTGCGTACTGTTTAGAAGGAGATTTAAGATCTCCGAGAGAGAGAGAGAGAGAGAGATCGCGCTTGAAAAAGCTACTGAAAAATTCCCAATAAAAAAAAGAGAGAGAGAATTTCAAATTTTTTTCGTAGCTCATCTTTTCTGCTACAATCTTGGTTCATTTGGGTCATAGCTTTTTTTGGTGAAATTCGTGAGAAAGTATAAAATAGAATCCCCTTTTCAACGACTGGTAAAATTTCTGCAACTGTTATTTGATTAATTCATTTTTAATGCTTTATTTCAATTTTCGAGTAGTGCACATGTGACAGTATTTAGTGGAAATTTTTATCAGCTGCAGTATATTTCTTATCCTAGAGTCATCTTGAATCTATTCCATTCCATTTTCTCCTTTCATTGGAAGCAAGAACTTTCTCTTAATCTCACGCACCTCTTCTTTTGATTCACTTTTTCTCAAAGCTATCGATCACGGAATTTTCCTTGTGTTTCTACTTCTTTCTCATCTTCAAACCTGCGCTTATTTATTTATTTATTTATTTTTTGTTTCTTATGTTTTGCAAGAACCTATCTAGTGGACTTGTCATTGAGTTAGTTGAAAAGGGTAGCTTGTGATTTTGAAGTTCTTCTGTTTAATTAGAGTTTTGTTTTATTCATGTTTAGTGAAGCAAGACTTTGAATAGCTAGGATTGTTGCTAACAAACAAGATGGTATCAAAATCGTATTCTAATCTATTGGAGCTTGCATCTGGCGAGGCTCCATCATTTGGCCGGATGAGCCGGAGAATTCCACGAATCATGACTGTGGCCGGAATCATTTCCGACCTTGATGATGACCCCTGTGATAGTGTATGCTCTCACTCTTCATCTTCCTCGATTCAAAGAGATAGAATCATAATTGTTGCTAATCAGTTGCCTATTAGAGCGCAACGAAAATCGGATAATAGTAAAGGTTGGATTTTCAGTTGGGATGAGAATTCACTTCTCCTCCAGCTGAAAGATGGATTAGGGGATGATGATATTGAGGTTATATATGTTGGTTGCTTGAAGGAAGAGATTCATGTAAATGAACAGGATGAGGTGTCTCAAATTCTTTTAGAGACATTTAAATGTGTGCCCACTTTTCTTCCCCCGGATCTTTTTAGCCGGTATTATCATGGGTTTTGTAAGCAACACTTGTGGCCTTTGTTTCATTACATGTTACCTTTGTCGCCTGATCTTGGTGGTAGGTTTAACCGGTCACTTTGGCAAGCATATGTCTCTGTTAATAAGATTTTTGCGGATAGGATTATGGAGGTGATTAACCCGGAGGATGATTTTGTGTGGGTACATGATTATCATCTGATGGTGTTACCAACTTTCCTGAGGAAGAGGTTCAATAGGGTGAAGCTTGGGTTTTTTCTGCATAGTCCATTCCCTTCATCAGAGATTTACAAGACACTGCCGGTCAGGGAAGAGATTTTGCGGGCACTGTTAAATTCTGATTTAATTGGGTTCCATACTTTTGATTATGCACGGCATTTCTTGTCCTGCTGTAGTCGAATGCTTGGACTTGCCTATGAATCCAAGAGAGGTTATATAGGCCTCGAGTATTATGGTAGGACTGTTAGCATCAAGATACTTCCAGTGGGTATTCACATGGGTCAGCTTCAGTCTGTTTTGAATCTCCCTGAAACTGAGGCAAAGGTTTCGGAGCTTATCAAGCGATTCCACGATCAGGGCAAGGTGATGTTGCTTGGGGTAGATGATATGGACATATTTAAGGGTATAAGTTTGAAGCTATTGGCCATGGAACAGTTACTCATGCAACACCCAGAGTGGCAGGGGAAGGTAGTGCTGGTGCAGATAGCAAATCCTGCTAGGGGCCGTGGAAAAGATGTGAAAGAAGTGGAGGCTGAGACATACTCAACTGTGGAGCGGATCAATCAAACTTTTGGGAAACCTGGATATGATCCTGTTGTCTTGATTGATAAGCCACTTAAGTTTTATGAGAGAATTGCATATTATGTGGTTGCTGAGTGTTGTTTGGTCACGGCAGTTAGGGATGGTATGAATCTCATACCATATGAATACATAATCAGTCGCCAAGGAAATGAGAAATTGGATAAGGTTTTGGAATTGGAACCATCAAGCCCAAAGAAGAGCATGTTGGTTGTTTCTGAGTTCATTGGCTGTTCCCCATCTTTGAGTGGAGCAATACGAGTGAACCCTTGGAACATTGATGCAGTGGCAGATGCAATGGACAGTGCCTTGGAGATGGCAGACCAAGAAAAACAGCTGAGGCATGAGAAGCATTATAGATATGTCAGTACACATGATGTCGGATATTGGGCCCGTAGTTTCCTTCAAGATTTGGAGAGGACTTGTCGTGATCACGTGCGGCGGAGGTGCTGGGGTATTGGATTTGGGTTAAGTTTTAGAGTTGTGGCACTTGATCCAAACTTCAAGAAGCTCTCAATGGAGCACATAGTGTCAGCGTACAAGAGAACCACAACAAGGGCATTTCTGCTGGACTATGATGGTACTTTGATGCCTCAGGCCTCCATTGATAAGAGCCCAAACTCAAAGACTGTTGATATCTTAAATAGCTTGTGCAGAGACAAGAACAATATGGTTTTCCTTGTTAGTGCTAGAAGTCGTAAGACACTTACTGAATGGTTTTCTCCTTGTGAGAACTTGGGAATTGCTGCCGAGCATGGTTATTTTCTAAGGTGAATTTGATATAACTCAATCCTATTTTCTTCTTCTAGGTTTACTAATCTATGAGAGTTTAACTTGGCACTCGATTTCAGGCTGAGGCGTGATGAAGCATGGGAAACTTGTATACCAGTGGCAGACTGTAGTTGGAAGCAGATTGCGGAGCCAGTCATGAAGCTATACACTGAAACTACGGATGGATCAACCATTGAAGATAAAGAAACTGCACTTGTCTGGTGTTATGAGGATGCAGATCCAGATTTTGGATCATGCCAGGCAAAGGAGCTTCTTGACCACCTCGAAAGTGTACTTGCCAATGAACCAGTTACTGTCAAAAGTGGGCAGAATTTTGTGGAGGTTAAGCCACAGGTTTGATTCACATATCCCTGATCAAGTTTTGTTCTTGTGTTTTCTGATCCTCAATTTCCTATGTGGATTTTGAATTAACATGTCATTTTGGCCATATCATTTTTCGAAAGTGTTTCATCAATATGTAACATTGGAAAATTGTGTCAGATTGAAGTAAAATGAGCTGCATAAAACCTCAAATTGCCTGCTTGACCAAGATGGTTTATATTCTTACGTCGAAAGAAATTCCTATCCTTTTTGCATGTTAATGCTCAGACCTGCCCTAAACTAGTACCCCCCCTCCCCAAGAGTTTCAAGGCAAGTCCTGGAGGTGATTTCTGCCAAAAATTTTGGCAGCCTCACTTGTTTTTCAGACTACTTTGTGTCCAAAACCAAAATGGACAATATCTACACTAAGCCAGAATGTTAACATGTTAATGTCCTTCCACTTTCTTCAGAGAGATTATAGACAGAAAATTTCAAGTGATGAAATTATTTTGATCAGATTGAAGAAAACTTCAGAATAAATATGCCCTTTTATAGGATTAGTTATAAGGGTAGAACTTTATATAAAGAAAGGCATCAATTTTATGTGTTATAACCAAATCATGCTAATAGGCTAGTAAGTTCGGTTTAAACTCATTCAAGCTACAGCTCTTATGTTCATTTTTAATGTTGGAAACAGTCCCTAACATTTATAAATGCAGGGTGTAAGCAAGGGCCTTGTCGCAAAGCGTTTACTTTCTACCATGCAAGAAAGAGAAATGTTGCCAGATTTTGTTCTATGCATTGGAGATGACCGATCTGATGAGGATATGTTTGAAGCAATCATCAGTTCCATGGCGGGCCCATCCATTGCTCCTAGGGCAGAAGTTTTTGCATGTACAGTTGGTCGAAAACCCAGCAAAGCTAAATATTATCTGGATGATACGGTGGAAATTGTCAGATTGATGCAGGGTTTGGCCTCCATTGCAGATCAAATGGTTCCTGTTTGGGCGTATCATCAATGAAGAAAAGGTGAGCACTTTTTTTTTAAAAAAAAACTTCCTGTGCAAGGATGTAGGCTGAGATGGGTTCTTCCATTTTGCCCTTGCTTCTTTCGTTATATAAATTGAAGAAAGTTTCTAAACTGAGTAAACATTGTTTTGGTATGTGTTCGATCCTTTTCCGGTAAATCTGCAAATACAAGTTTGTGAAATGAAAAACGAGCATTAAATCTTTGACTATGAGTTCTGGTGCTAGGAAACAACCTGCTGGCTGCATTATAGTCAAATGATTTTCTCTGTCAGCGTCTACTGTTCCTAATTTTTGTTTGAAGCAGTCTGTTGTGTTTGCATTAGTCCCACCTCAGGTCAATTCTGCAGTTATGCAGTTTCAAGAAATGGAACTTAGAAATTACAGTAAATTTGATGCTTTAAATTGTTTGTTCTCCATGTAAATGTTACAATGATTATTGTTTTCCAAAGAATCCCTATGTGGAGGTTTGACTTAAGAATTTGGATCCGGTACCGAATTGAATTGTGCTTCTGCCACATGTGTATTAATAGTAATGAATAGGAATGTCAAATATAAAATTCATATCAGCACCGAATCCAGTTAGTGCCGCAGGCCACCATATGAGGTTTTCGTCAATTTTGAGAAATCACGAGTCCTTGTGGAATCCATATTCTGTTTACATTGTTGCCAGCCAGACAATCATGATCCATTTGAGTGGCAAAATATCAAAAGAACGTCTCACATTTCTTGTAATCATGCAAAATATGGACATGGGTTCCAACTCGCTCACACGGCATCGTGTCTTACAAGTTTCAATTCAAATTCACATCTCAACTTGTCCCCAGCAAATGCACCACTAATTATATATATATGGAGACCAAAACTTTGTAAATTGAAATGGTATGTATGCAATGCATTCACTATATATATATATATAGCTTCTGGCATTGTTTCCAATTTTCTAGCTAATTTAGTTTTTGATTTGAATACTCTTTCTGCTTCGACTTATTTTTCTTTATTGTCCCCAATGACGTGACTTGGTGGTATAGAGTTCAGGATTTGACATTCAGATCATGAGGAGAGTATATTTCTTATAAAAGTCTGGGACGGCTTATGATTTTATCCGTTTCGCTTAAACCTAGAAGAAATGGTTTGACGACGAGATTTCGAATGATTTTTTCTTTATTATGTGGAATTCCTCTGGCCTGCTTCATGAACTTGTTTTTGAGGCCATTTTAAGAATCATAATACAAGTGGAACACTAGGGATGGAAGAACTATTGAAAGTAATCCATAGGTTAAGTTCTCTACCTTAACTATCAAAAAGAGATTGATCAAATTTTATTAAGTCTGACTCATAGCGATCATTTAATTAAAAAATGACTTCAGTTATGAAATAATTGAACAATATGAAACAATTTACTTACGATTAAAAAATTCCCAAGTACTTGGAAGTCCTACACCAACTTAGGTTTCTCAAGAAGGCACTTATAGTAGAAGCTGAACATCTTATTCAAAGATGTATAAATAGAATCAAGAAATTTCCTTAAAATTACCAATTCCTGTCTCTTATAGTAGTGGAGATACCAAATTTAATTTTATATTGTAACTTGGAAAATTACTTTTATAAATCGGGTGCACCACCTCAGCATATTGAGATGGTACGTCCTACCAATAAGAAATTATCATTTTGACATATTTTGTGGGTTTATAATGATATCACCACTTTAATATCATAAAATCACATTGATTTTTTTAAAAATATAAAATTAATAGCCCACTGTATTAGGACCGCCTTTAATATCGTTGCAACCAACCCAATAGACTGTTGACCGTAGTATAATATTATAATAATAAAAAATTTGAGACCTTAGCCATTTGCTACTTTAAAAAAAAAATTGGGAACTATAAAGGGGCTACACCTCAGCGATGGTCCATCCGACCCATAGAAGTATTTCTTTCTAACTTGATGATACAAGCAATTTGAATGGAGTCTTATTTTAATTATAGTTACTCGGAAGTTGCGACCAATTTAATCTCAGGTCTAGACCATTCAGATAGGATATATCAACAACAATCAAGAGTAAAGCCAATAATTGAAAATTGAAAATTATAATTGTTCTGACTATTCGGAGTTTAATCTCAGATCTAGACCATTCAAATAGGATATATCAACAACAATCAAGAGTAAAGCCAATAATTGAAAATTGAAAATTATAATTGTTCTGACTATTCGGAGTTTTTCAAGAAATTCACCTGATCATGATTTCTAACAAAAACAAAATAAGTTAGGTGAGAAATTGTGTACAAGAAGAAGAACATTTTAATATATAAATGATTAATTTTTGGATTGTAAATGTCAGATGATTAATTTATATGTTATAAGGTCATATATATCTTTCAAAAATTTATATATATATATATATTTAAATATTTTAACATCGAGAAGGAACTGAACTATTGAAATATTAATAAAGAAGGATGAAAATATAATTCACCAATCTGTGATTATAAATTTATTATGGCGACAATAATACAAATGTGGTGATATATTTTTTTCGGCATATAAAATGAAATTGGCGAATTGCCGATTTTATCTTCTTAGTTGATAATGAAGTTCTTAGTTCCATTTTTATTGGTAATGTCCGTGACAAAATAATTTTTATTGAGTTGTAATAAGCCTTGAAGATCTTGGAGCAGTTGGACTGATATTTGGCAAAGCTGATGCATTTTTGTCAGTCCTGCGTTCGTTGCAGCGTTCGAACATGTGGCGTTAGCGGCATGTTCTCCATTGGGTTCGAACAAAATATTCCAGAGAGCTAACATTCGTGGTACGTTCAAGGCAGAGTTTGAACGAAACATTCCAGAGAGCCAGCGTTCGCGGTGCGTTCGAACGAGTCTTTACAGTGGGCACGCGTTCGTGGTGCGTTCGAGTAATCATTCGAACGCGACTGTGACCTGGACGCGTTTTTGAGCCTTTTCACTTTGAAAAACCTTAGATCTTTGCTCTACCTATAAATAGAACATGTAGCCACCATCCCCATTAGTTGAAACACAAATCCATTGAGTCAAAATCTCTCAAAGCTTTCAACCTTTCTTGATTCCACCTTGAAGACTTATTTTATCTTTTTGTCTTCTTTGTTAATGGTGAAAATCAATCTTTGATAAACTTTCAAACATAACCAAATCCAAAATTCCTAATCCTTCAGAGTTCTCAAGGAGGAAGATTGGTAGTCGGAGTTCCAACGTGCGTAAGGATTTGATTCACTTAGAGACTTCAGAGGTTCAGAAGAAAATCGTGGTGTGCGGGCTTAAGGAGTTCCTTGGGTTCTTACAGTCTAGAGTTACTTGATTCGGTGGAGTTGCCACCATAGGTCTTGACCATCGCTGTAAGTTTTTCTCTATATAGTGGATTGAGCTGGTAGCTGAGATACCCAGAGTGGTTTTTGAACTCGCACGAGTTTTCCACTTCGTCACCAAAATTATTGTGTTGATTTTATGTGATTGATTTTATTTGTTGCATTTATATTTTGCATTGAATTGATATTGTGGTGGTTTTATTGTTATTGGTTGATATTGTAGTTTCTTGTTAGATTTCCATAGTTACAGTAATCATGACTTGTCTTGATTATTGTGTTATATTCCACATAGGATTAGAACCTTAGGTAATCACAAACTTTCAGAAGTTTTAAGCCTGCAAGGCTTGGTGGCCATTTCGCCATTAATCCAGTTACATAAAGCTTTTATTGTATTTTATACATCTTTAAGAAATTTTGAAATAACCAAAAAATGCTAAAAGTTGAAACCTTGCATTAATTTGCTAATTTGGATGGTAAAATGTCATGATTTTCCTTCTTTTGAATTCCAAAACAAATGGGGAAAAAATCTTGACCATAGTTATAAGGACTTGAATTGGATTGGATGTTGAATTGAGTTTTGAGCTTTTTATAAAATTTGATTGTTAGAAATTGGATAATGATTTATATAAAATTGAATTTTAACTGCGCATTATTATTAAATCACATATGACAAAATATTATGAAAAGTTTAACCCAAATACAAATATATAGTGAGTTCAAAACTTTCTTTCATAATCTAACAAAAATTGATATCAGAGCGAGTCTGATCCTACATCCATTGCATTTGTCATGCTTGATATATGATATTTAATTCAATTTTGTTATTTCTACATGCATGTGAAATTAATTTGATTAATTTCGGATTGTTTGACAATAGGAAAATCCCCGTTAAATAAGGCATTCAAGTAACTAGTATTTGGAATACTTGTTTCTTGGTCCGCCTTGTCAGAACGGATGCGAATCTTTTTACTGTAGCTGTATCGTGCCAAAGCTGTGCAGTTATGGCTGATGGTAGTTTATTTGCGCCGGTGGAACGTATATGATAAGAGACAAATTCAAGTGAAAGTGAAAATCCCGAACGTGCTAAAGCTGTCAGGACTACATCGGTAACTTGAGTTTGTCACTGACAAGTGAAGCCTTGATACGCCTCATGTGAACATGCCAAAGCTATCACAACGAGAAACGGTCAGGACCAAAATCAGGAGTCACAGTGAGTGTGATTGACAATGAGTTTTCTACCTGTGAATATACATAGACGAGAACGTGCCAAAGCTGTGAGTTGAAATATATTCATGAGGTCCACTTCCCATCATGAAATTCGATTTAATTATTGATTCTCGTTTCTGTTGGGGATAACGGTATTACGTAAAGTAGTGGGAGTCACTGCTGGTTTAAAAATCCATAATTGAGGCAGTGTGTAATATTATGAAAATTACCGCTTCTGTTTTCTTATTCTATTGTAAATATAAAATTAAACTTTTGATCCACTACATGCATATTTTATATATATGTTTTCTGACTTTCCTTATGGTTGTAGATTTCTAAAATAGGTTATAGATTATGAGTAGGTTTGGATATTGTTAGATTAATCTAAACCATCGAGAATAGTTATTCCAATTTTCTTGAAAAATCAAGATGGTTAGTGATATGATCCATGAAATGTCAAAAAAAAAAGCCTCGAAGTATGGATCCAAGCATCTGAAGAAAAATCCTAATAATACATTCACATTATTTGGCAATGAAGGGGGTAAGCCCTCATATAGAGGGTTAATGATATTGTTTATTTTAGAATGGGCTGACTGTTAGGGACCTTAAGTTTTTAATATTAGTGTTTACTCTAGAGTGGGCCAAATGTTAGAGGCCCAAGATTTTATTTGTAATGAGGATTATTACCTAAGGTTTTTTTTTTTTTTTGATTTTTTATATTAAAATTAAGGTTTCCATTGTACTATTTAAACAAGACTTCCATTAATAAAATGGATGAATGTTTGAACCTAATAGTTAATATTACAGTTAGGAACATTGGTGGTGAGGCCGTGGATGGCTAACCATGGAAGAGTGGATTCTATTCAAAACTTATCAAAGGAGGTTGCTGTCCTTTGTGGCGTTTCAAGCAATTAGAGGTCGTGAGGCTTTGTTCTTCAAGGGCTTATAATCTTCAAATCTCGTTATGCTATCGTGGGTGCTCATAATAATCTTTTGTGGGTTTCACGGGCTTTGTTTTCTCAGGGTTCAAGAAGTTGCATGGATAACAATATCTTGTGGGTTTGCTTGGCTTTGCTTCAGACATATTTTCATCAGTTGGTATTCAGAGTTTAGGTTGCAAAGTAGGTTATATCGTAAGTTGTGTCTTTTATTATTTTTTTTTTGTTTTCCTTTCGTTCTTGGTCAATACTCATTCATCCTTGATTGAGTCTTGATTATCTTGTGTATTAACCAAAATAAAAAAAGGAAGTAAAAGTCTGATTTACATCTTGTTAGTCTGATTTGCGTCCTGGTAGTCAACTCTTGCTTAGGGTCTGTTTCGGTCAAGTTGCATTGAAGGTCAATTTTCAATTGGATTTTTTTCTTTGCATGCTTATTAAGTTTGATTTCATCAGTTGCTTAATTCATCCATTGCATGCAATGATTGTTCTATTTACTTTGATTAATTTTGTTGTTTGAGTCGATCATTACAAAAAAAAAAAAAAAAAAAAAAAACATAAAACACAATAAGTTCTGGTCAGCGGTACAAATGCTTATAAATTAAGTTTTGATTAATTTCCTTGTGTGTTGAGTTGTGCTAGGATTTTCACTTTAGTGTTCCTTAATCAAAATGGAAAAAAAAAATTAATTAAATTTTGCATTATTCAAGAAAATATTTGGGTTGTATCATTCATTTTTAGATCTGATTTTTGTATTTTAATTGTTATTTCTTAGATACTTGAGTCGATTCTTAACATATCTTCAATTTTCTTGAGTTGAGTTTTTGGCATTCTTTGTTTTTTAGTCTTTTCGAGTCTAACTTTGTTTTGAGTTTTGATACATATGCTTGAGCTTGCAATGGATTCACAAAAGTTGCCCAAGCATTATATGATGACGCTTATTCCAGTTGACTTTAAAGATTCGAGGACAGATCTTCTTAAAGAATGGGGGAATGATATGATTCATGGAGTGTCAAAAAAACAAGGCTCGAAGTATGGATTTAAGCATTTGAAGAAGAAGCCTAATAATCCATTCACGTTATTTGGCAATGAAAGGGGTCCAAGATATACAAGTGAAGGCCTCCTATAGGGGATTAATGATAGTTTTTATTTTAGAATGGGCTAACTGTTAGGGACCTTAATTTTTAATATTAGTGTTTATTCTAGAGTGGGCCAAATGTTAAAGGCCCAAGATTTTATTTGTAATGAGGATTATTACCTAGGGTTATTTTTGATTTTTTATATTAAAATTAAGGTTTCCATTGTACTATTTAAACACAACTTTCATTAATAAAATGGATGAATGTTTGAACCTAAAAATTAATATTATCGTTAGGCACATTGGTGGTGAGGCCGTGGATGGATAACTATGGAAGAGTGGATTCTCTTCAAAAATTATCAAAGGAAGTTGCTGTCCTTTGTGGCTTTCCAAGCAATTAGGGGTTCGTGAGGCTTTGTTCTTCACGAGTTTCTAATCTTTAAACCTTGTTATGCTTTCCTGGGCGCTCATAACAATCTTTTGTGGGTTTCACTAGCTTTGTTTCCGCGGGGTTCACAAGAGTTGCATGGATAACAATCTCTTGTGGGTTTGTTTGGCTTTGCTCCATGTAGATTTTCATCTTGTTTGGCTTTGCTCCATGTAGATTTTCATCAGTTAGTGACTTAGTTACTAAGTTATGATAGATAATCTAAATAGATATTTTTTTAGGATATAATTCTCTAGAGAGAATATTTTCTTGTGTTGTAAGAATTGATGTGAATTAGTTCATGTTTCGAGATTCTTGACCGGTAATAAGAAAGATATTTGTTTATATGATAATGACGTTTCTTGGCTTTAGTGACCTTTAGAGGTAATGTGTCTGACATAGTTTGCTAATAAATTATTAACAATTGTTGTGAATTATTGAAGGCAAATTATAAAGCTGAAGAAATGAGGCGTGCATAATTGTGTGTAGAGAATATCAATTCTCACAATACGACACCTATATATATTAGATACCATATTTCCCGTTTAGTTATTTAAAATATTATTTAATGATTATTTTGATATATGATATTAGACCTTGCGACTATTGGATAGCTACTTGTTCTTTATAAACAGTTGATACATATTTTAATATGACTAGTAGTGTTATTGATGAAGAGATACACATTAAGAAAAATATCCAGTTAAATAAAAAACTTAGAATAATGCTTTATGAGATTTTATCATTTAAACATTAGATGCTTATTCTGTATGGTAAATGATGGTCTGATATGAGATCATACCATATATCCTTATCCATTTAATGAACATTATATTCAGGATTGTGATTAAATCTCATTTAACCAATGATCATCATTGGACCACAGATTTATTAAACTAATATTTTGGATGTATGTGGTTTAATGAATTATAAATTACCTTGGATAGTTTTCTTTACTTCATGACTTAATTACTTGTTTCTAAAAGAACACATATTGAAAATCTTGAATGGTACAAGAATTTTCAGTATGTTTCTGATGAAACACTAAAATAGAATATTTTGACTGGTTCAGAGATATTCGATTTGAAGTTTTGAAAACTATATCTTTAAAATTCATCATGAATCTTTAAATTGTTCAAAGATGTTTGATACGATCAAAAATATGAATTTATAGCAATTAGTTCTAAGATTATTCAATGAATATGATTCTTACTCAATATGATTCGTCAACGATTCCATATTGATTGAATTGGTTAGTGGGAGTGATCGAATCTTATATGATTTGATTCGTTTTGATATTGAATGTTACCAAATTAGTTTCAATACTCTTGGGGATATGCTTCAGTAACACTAATTCATCTTTTTTTTTCTACAATTACGTATATGATAAGTATACGTAGAAAATTCGAATCTTAAAAATTTGAGATTTGAATCTTTCTTTTGTATAATGGTTATATATATTTGGAGCGGCCGCAAATGCGCAGCGGAAAATTTAAAAATTATGATGCCGCTATCCCATTGCCCAAGACCCATTTGTTTTGATTATTCTACAAGCCTAGGCATGTTACTATATATTCTAAGCATAAAAACTCATAAAAACATGCAAAGAACATAAACCTAAACATGCTAACTATCATAAGAACTCTAATTAAAATAAAGAAAGAAAAATACTTAATTGAACCGAAGACTCATCTAGTCCACCCTCCAATCTACAAGCTTTTCTCGAACTCAGCAAGCTCTTCCATGTTCCAAAGAGCCACCCAAGTATGTGGCCTCTAAAGGTGCACACACCAAAGCCAAAACTCAACGGCAAGACTACGCCTTAAGTGCATGGGTATTTTGCCATTGGTGCTAGCCTATGGAAATACCTCAAAACTTTTAACTTGAGATTCCTCTAGTCAATTAGACTCAAGGATCCTCTAAATCAGTGGATTACTCTTAAACTTTAGAGTTGCTCACTTATATAAACCCAAGATATGAAAAGTTTTGGTGTAAAATTTGTAAAGAATTCTTTGGGTTTACATAGGAGCTCCAAAGACAACAAAATTAATTAAGAATCCGATGTGGGATAAATTCTAATTTAATCTTAGCCATTGGATCTTAATTCAGTGGTTTAATGAGATTATAAAACCCTAATAAGAGTTTGGGCCGAATTGGAATTCAAAACAAATAACAAATAAATTTTTTTACTATTCACTTTACTATTCACGTTTTTATTTATTTATTCCAATTCTCAAAGTGCCCTTATCGTCATTCACCAATCCCTAAGCCATTATGGAACCTCATAAATGATATGTTAAATAATTAAACACATTGAACCATTTATGAACAATTCCTACATCAATCATATATGCTGTTAAATTTATACTGTGCACTGTTAACCATTGATTTCCACTTTGTTGTGTGTGACCTTTTGGGTTCCCCTCAAGTTGGACATGAAATGAATCGTGATAATTTAATCGAACATATATTATCCTCCGATCAGATGGTCGTTCGATTTCAATGACCACGGTTGACATCTAGCAACATGCCAAGACTCCCAAATGAGAAGGAAAGATATATACCCATTCTGTATGTGATTTACATATAATACGGTCCATCGCCTCACTGTATTCCCATATTTTGACCTAGGGTATGGAAAATATCTACCCATATAGTCAAAAGTATGATGTTGATAGTGTCATGAGTCGTGCTAACCCAAAAATCTCACATGATTCTTCCGCTACGGCCACAGTCTCAAGCACTGATCACACATATCAACCCGTGAACTGGAATACTACTCTTATAAGAAAATATTACCCGAGAGAGTGGCGATTCTCTGTTGTATCTTTACAAACTTCATGTGTTTCAAAAAACAACCCAATCATACCCTTATGACCGGATCTTTTGAACCGGGGAAGGAGAATGTCAAAGTTATTTAATCCACACATAAGATTGTTAAGACCTCAAGTCTAAGGACTAGTCATACAATTGATACATGAAAGTTCTCACAGACACATGGGATAAACACTCCATGTGAAAACTTTCGGCGGACAGTTCGATGGACACGAGTAACTCATGCATCCATGTGATACACTAAGCGGACGGATCTCCGCTAGTAGCCTATGAGATCGGCTACCCCACTTAAGGGTGGATCATATCATCATGCTAGTCTCTCCGCTATGTGAACGTCCAGATTATTCATAAAACTATGACTAAAAATGTTTAAGAGTAATGATTCTCATAAGGCGTGGAAGCCATTGTCTTATTACTCCAAGGGATTTATTACAGTGTTTGATGATTCATATAAGTTATGTAAGACACGTATAATAAAGATGGCCATTTTATTAATTAATGAAAATATTACAAATACATGCACATATAGTCCATCCACAAGTTGGGTATATGACATATCCCTAACAATATAATTGAAAAGTACTTACACATCGGAGGTACAAATAAAAATTTATCATTTATTCTATTTAATAGAATATTATATTCTATTTGATAAAATATCTTTTCTATGATCCCGAGTAATAAAATTATTTTATTACTTGGTGTGTAACATCAGATGTTAACGATTGTAGAAAAGACTTGACTTATTGAATTTAAATGTGAGAGTGATAAACTATAAATGGAACTATATAATTAATAAGATGAAAAGACCCTTAGACATCTTCCATATAAGTCCAATAGGATGTTAGAATCATATCTGAAGTATTTCATACTAAATGGTGTTAGGGATATGTCCAATACCCAACTTATGGATGGGCTATGTGCACATGTATTTGTAATATTTTCATTATTTAATAAAATGACAATCTTTATTATACGTGTCTTACATAACTTATATAAATCATCAATACTGTAATAAATCCCTTGGAGTAATAAGACGATGGCTTCCACGCCTTATGAGAATCATTACTCTTAAATTTTCATAGCCATAATTTTGTGAATAATCTGGGCGTTCACAAAGCGGAGAGACTAGCCTGATGATATGATCCACCCTTAAGTGGGGTAGCCGATCTCATAGGCTACTAGCAGAGATCCGTCCGTTTGGTGTATCACTTGGATGTATGAGTTGCTCGTGTCCATCGAACTGTCCGCCGAAAGTTTTCACATGGAGTGTTTATCCCATGTGTCTGTGAGAACTTTCATGTATCGATTGTATGACTAGTCCTTAGACTTGAGGTCTTTACAATCTTATGTTGGATCAAATAACTTTGACATTCTCCTTCTCCGGTTCAAAAGATCTGGTCATAAGGGTATAATTGGGTCGTTTGTTGAAACACATGAAGTTTGTAAAGATACAACAGAGAATCGCCACTCTCTCGGATAATATTTTCTTATAAGAGTAGTATTCCAGTTCGCTGGTTGATATGTGTGATCAGTGCTTGAGACTGTGGCAACAACGGAAGAATCATGTGAGATTTTTGGGTTAGCACGATTCATAACACTATCAACATCATACTTTTGACTATATGGGTAGATATTTTCCATACCCTAGGTCAAAAGATGGGAATACAGTGAGGCGAAGGACCGTATCATAAGTAAATCACATACAAAATGAGTATATATCTTTCCTTCTCATTTGAGAGTCTTGGCATGTTGTTAGATGTCAACCGTGGTCATTGAAATCGAACGACCATCTGATCGGAGGATAATATATGTTCGATTAAATTATCACGATTCATTTCATGTCCAACTTGAGGGGAACCCAAAAGGTCACACAACAAAGTGGAAATCAATGGTTAACAATGCACAGTATAAATTTAACAGCATATATGATTGGTGTAGGAATTGTTCATAAATGGTTCAATGTATTTAATTATTGAACAGATCATTTATGAGGTTCCATAGTAGCTTAGGGATTGGTGAATGA
Source organism: Zanthoxylum bungeanum (assembly GCA_019454045.1). NCBI lineage: Eukaryota > Viridiplantae > Streptophyta > Magnoliopsida > Sapindales > Rutaceae > Zanthoxylum > Zanthoxylum bungeanum. The sequence continues at coordinate 60,385 of SKCR01036203.1, forward strand.
CGATAAGGGCACTTTGGGAATTGGAATAAATAGATTAAAAAAATTACTATTCATGTGAATAGTAACATGTGAATAGTATTGCATGAATAGTATTGCGTGAATAGTAACTCATGAATAGTAAAATTTTTGTTATTTGTTTTGAATTCCAATTCTGCCCAAACTCTTATTAGGGTTTTATAATCTCATTAAACTATTAAATTAAGATCCAATGACTAAGATTAAATTGACTTTTATCCCACATCAGATTCTTAATAATTTTGTTGTCTTTGGAGCACTATATAAACCCAATGAATTCTTCACAAATTTTTGCACTAAACCTTTCATATCTTGGGTTTATATAAGTGAGCAACTCTAAAGTTTAAGAGTAAGCCACTGATTTTGAGGATCCTTAAGTTTAATTGACTAGAGAAACCTCGAGTTAAAAGTTTTGAGGTATTTGCCTAGGCTAGCACCAAGGGCAAATTACCCGTGCACTCAAGACGTAGTCTTAGCGTTGAGTTTTGGCTTTGGTGTGTGCATCTTTGGAGGCCACACACTTGGGTGGCTCTTTGGAACGTGGAAGAGCTTACTGAGTTTGAGAAAAGCTTGTAAATTGGAGGGAGGACTGGAGGAGTCTACGGTTGAAGTAAGTCTTTTTTTTTTCTTTATTTTAATTAGAGTTATTATGATAGTTAGCATGTTTAGGTTTATGTTCTTTGTATGTTTTATGAGTTTTATACTTAGAATATATATAGTAACATGTCTAGGCTTGTAGAATAATCAAAACAAATGGGTCTTGGGCAAAGGGAAAGCGGCATCATAATTTTTTATTTTTTCACTGCGTATTCGTGGCTACTTCCCAACAGTGATATCAGTGCGCCGTTTTTATTTTGATTAGTTCTCACTCATTTGAACTCGAAATTGGGTGTTTAAAAGCCCGTTGGAACGCTAACACCCTGAACTTAATTTTAGGAGCAAGTTTTGCATGATTTGGTTAAGATTTGAATTGCGAAATTGCATTTAAAGTTTATGTGTCTGCAGAAAAACGTGAATAGTAATTTTATTTGAATAAAATAAAATGCAATATCATAATTAAATATTAATCAAAGTTATTTAATGCCTAAAATAATTCCAACATATTAAAACTCAGATGCTTGATGATTCTATGTATGATTAATATTGGCATGATTATTTTAGGGTGCAAGCATCTAGAGACTTTCTAAGAAATAGAGAGTGTATTGCTTATCCCTTAGCTAAGTAATTATTCCGTGATGAACTTAGAGATTTATTACCTTTAAGGCTAATAAATATAAATCACTTGTTTATAATAAAAGACATTATAAAATATACAAGTGGGGTGGGACCAAGGCGTTAATAAAACTTTCCAAACAAAAGTTAATTTAACCAAAGTTATTACTAGAGTTAGATAATGATTTGGTGTCTTCCTTCACTCACTACCTTTTTATATCCAAAAGGAAAAGCCGTGAAGACATCTAGATAATCATTTACTCAAAGCTTAACTTAAAGCATATTTAAAGTGTTGGACTAATTTAGAGGATCTATTGTTTATTCATGTCACCAAGGCGATAAGAGCCTAAGAGGTAAGGGTATTTAAGAGAGTTCGCTCTACCCTCCCTCTGGAGAATTTTCAATGGAGGAATCTATTTGACAGTTATTAACTTAAACTTGCTAAAATACTAAATAATAATTTAAGTCTAAAATTTACCTCCCATTGTAAAGTATAGGGCTTAGATCGTATTGGTAGGACTAGACTTTACCAGATTGACCAATACCAATTTGTCCCTAAATCGTACTATTGACAATGGTTTGACTTTTTTGAGTCATAAGACGCAGCGACCCTTAGGCGTGGTCTTATAACTTAGTGACAAAGATTGGGTGTCCACAAGGACTAGCATAAGCTATGACATGTTTGATTGCCAAACCAATGATCAAGGAGTTGTGATTTATATCATAAATTGGTTGGGAACCTACCTAATTATCATATTTTATAACGACCGGCCCTAGTCGAAGTTATGAAATGATGATAATGAGATCCTTACCCAAAAGAAATCCATCATATTCGGGTTGATGTGATTTGCTTAAAATTTTAAAACAATTGAGTGAGAGCAACTTCATAATATTAAAAGCCCATGTTATTATGAAACATTAATGAAAACATATTCCTAATTCTAACATTCTCTCTTAACAGGTGGGTTAAAATATTTCACAAACATTCAAATGGTAAATAGAGTTTCACTTCGGTCCATCCTTGATGAGCATAAGCTCAAATGGGACAACTACAATGACTGGTTTAGAAACTTTAAAATTGTCTTACAATAAGAAAATATTTTCTATGTTCTTGAAAGACCATTTCCCCCTGAACCCGCAGAAGATGCTGACCAAAATACATTCGATGCTTAGAAGAAACACGTCGATGATGATGATCAAGCAGTTTTCATAATGCTTGGCTCTATGTCGGACGAACTTCAGAAAGCTCATGAAGATATGGATTCTCAAACCATCATCTTTCACTTGAAGGAGTTGTATGCAACTTCCATTCATACCGTGATATTCCAAGTGTCATGTGCCTTATTCCAAACAATGTATAAGGAAGTATCTGTTAGTGGACATGTGCTTAAGATGATTGGCCACATTGAAAAATTGGCTAACCTCGGGTTCATCATGGATCATGAGATATGTCAGGATCTAATTCTTCAGTCCGTACCAAAAGAATTCTCTAATTTTGTTATGCAGTTTCATCTGACTGATAAAGAAGCTACTTTAGCAGAATTACACAATATGATAAAGCAAGCAGAGAAGGACTTGAAAACGGATCTTAAAACCTCCGTTATGCTTACGGGTACGAACCTGAAGCCACGAGGCCCGAAGAAAAATAAGGGCAAGGCCAAGACTCCAGATCACCTAAAACCCAATGGTAAGGTGAAGAAGAAAAATGGAAAGGGGAAATGTTTCTTTTGTGGAAAGAAGGGTCATTGGAAGAAAAACTGTAGATCCTTGAAAGCCAAGGAAGCTACGGAAGCCCAAGAGGCCAAGAAGCCCAATGCTTCAGGTATGTTGTATATGATCGAACTATATTCTCAAAACTCTGAACCTTCTACTTGGGTGCTTGACACCGGTTGTGGGACTCACTTGTGTAACAATGTGCAGGGCCTGAGAAACAGTAGGAGAAACAGTAGGAGACTCCGTCATAGGGAGGTTGACTTATGCATGGGTAATGGAACAAAATTGGTTGCATTGTGCATGAGGACTTATTCATTAGTTTTGCCGAATGGTTTAGTTTTAGACTTAGAAGATTGTGTTTATGTACCTTCTCTAGTAAAGAACATCATTTCAATTTCTTCTTTATGTAATAAAGGCTTTTCATGCCTAATAATTTGTAATAAATGTTCTATTTATTTCAATGAAATAAAATATGGAGATGGTATTTTGAATAATGGTATCTATGTCTTACAAACTAACAAAGAATGTTCAACCTCAAATATATACAATTTTAACTCGAATAATCTCAATGAATCACTTCTATGGCACAGTCGCTTAGGTCATATCAATGAAACAAGATTAACTAAGCTACATAAGGATGGGTATTTCAAACCCTTCAAATATAAACCTTATGGAACTGGTGAGTCTTGTTTACTTAGTAAAATGACCAAATTATCTTTCAAAGGTAAATGACAGCATGCAGCGGAGACATTAGAACTCATACACTCTGATGTATGCGGACCAATGTCAGTCACCACTAGAGGTGGATTCTCCTACTTCATTACCTTTATTGATGATCACTCACGATATTAGTATGTGTACCTTATGCGGTACAAATCTGAAGCCTTTGAGAAATTCAAAGACTTCAAAGCTGAAGTAGAAAAATAGCTTAATAAAAGTATTAAGTCACTAAGGTCTGACCGATGTGGTGAATACTTAAACAATGAATTTCAAGATTACTTGAGAGAAAATGGCATTGTTTCCCAGTGGACTCCTCCAGGAACTCCACAACATAATATGGTCTCCGAAAGGAGAAATCGGACATTATTAGATATGGTCCGATCAATGATGCCAGTCATGGATCTACCTCTTTCTTTTTGGGGTCTTGCTTTAGAAACTGCAACACTACTACTAAACCAAGTTCCTTCCAAGACTGTTAGTCAAACATCATATGAGTTATGGTCTGGGAAACGTCATAGTCTTAGTTATCTAAGAGTTTGGGAATGTAACACATATGTTAAGCTAACACAAACTAACAATTTGGATGATATGGCAGTTAAATATAAGTTTGTAGGATATTCCTTGAACTCAAGAGCATACGTGTTCTACGTCCCAAATGAACAAAAAACATTTGTCTCACGAAATGCTAAATTTTTAGAGAATGAATTCCTTCTCAAGAAATATAGTGGGAGTAGACTTGACCTTGATGAGGTACGCGAATAATAAACTAACATAGAACTAAACCCTAGGTCCCTCAGAAGGGCAGCGACAGAACAACCACAAGGTTATGAACTCAGAAGGTCTAGTAGGGAAAGACATGAGCCTAAAAGATATGGTTTCCATTTTGATGAGGAACATGATCAGGTCATTGATAATGACGATCCCATCAGTTATGACGAAGCAATGCGACATTGATTCAGTCAAGTGGCTTGAAGCCATGAAATCCAAAATAGACTCTATGTATCAGAATCAAGTCTGGGACTTAGTAGATGCACATGAAGGGATAAAACCCATAGGCTGCAAGTGGATTTACAAGCGTAAAACTGATGCAGTAGGCAACATCCAAACCTATAAAGCTAGGTTAGTGGCAAAAGGTTATTGACAAATCCAGGGAATTGACTATGAGGAAACCTTCTCGCCTGTTGCAATGATAAAGTCCATTCGAATTTTACTGGCACTAGCTACACACTTTGATTATGAGATTTGGCAGATGGATGTCAAAACAACTTTCCTTAATGGGAACCACATAGAGGAAGTCTATATGACACAACCTGAGGGGTTTGCATATAAGGATGATCATAATAAAGTATGCAAGCTTAAACGATCCATTTATGGACTCAAGCAAGCCTCCAGAAGTTGGAATATACGATTTGATGAGACAATCAAAGAATTTGACTTCATCAAAAATATAGACGAGCCTTGTGTTTACAGGAAAAATAGTGGGAGTGCTGTTGTATTTCTTGTATTATATGTCGATGACATATTAATCATTGAAAATGATATTCCTATGATGCAAGCCACCAAGCAATAGTTATCTCAGAAGTTCTCCATGAAAGATTTGGGAGAAGCAGCCTACATCCTCGGCATTAAGATCTACCGTGATAGATCTAAGAGGTTGTTAGGACTTTCTCAATCTACGTACATAGATAAAGTTTTGAAAAGATTCAAAATGGAAGATTCCAAAAGAGGTAATTTACCTACTTGTCATGGAATCAAATTATCTAAGGAGCAATGTCCACATACTCCTTCAGATGGAGAGCGTATGAGTAGGATCCCTTATGCTTCAGTAATATGATCGATCATGTACGACATGCTATGTACAAGACTTGATGTCTCTTATGCTCTTAGCATAACGAGCAGGTATCAGACAAATCCTGGTGAGCAATACTGGGCAGCTGTCAAAACAATCCTCAAGTATCTAAGAAGAACTAAAGATGTGTTTTTGATATACGGAGACTGTTCTGAGATGAAAGTTATTGGTTACTGTGATGCGAGCTTTCAGACCGATAGGGATGACAGCAGATCGCAAACAGGATATCTGTTTACTTTGAATAACGGTGCTGTCAGTTGGAAAAGCTCAAAGCAGTCAACTAAAACGGACTCCACCACTGAAACCGAGTATATTGTAACATCTGAGGCAGCTAAAGAAGCAGTCTGGATAAAGAAATTCATCACGGAACTGGAAGTGCTTCCCGCGATAAAGAATGGCATCACGATATACTGTGACAACCACGGCGCCATTGCTCAATCAAAGGAACCAAGGTCCCACCAGAAATCCAAGCATGTACTCAGGCAATTTCATCTCATCAGGGAGATTGTTGAGAGAAAAGAAGTTATTTTAGAGAAAATACCCACAGAAGATAATCTTGCAGATTCTCTGACTAAAGGGCTGACTCAACAAAAGCATGATAGGCACACCCGAGAGTATGGTGTCCAGATTCATACTATTTGGCTATAGTGCAAGTGAGAGATTGTTAGGGATATGACCTATACTAACTTGTGGATGGGCTATGTGTACATGTATTTGTAATATTTTTATTAATTAATAAAATGACAATCTTTATTATACGTGTCTTACATAACTTATATGAATCGTCAACACTGTAATAAAGCCCTTAGAGTAATAAGACGATGGCTTCCACGCCTTATGAGAATCATTACTATTAAATGTTCATAGTCATAGTTTTGTGATAATCTGGGCGTTCACAAAACGGAGAGATTAGCATGATGATATGATCCGCCCTTAAGTGGGGTAGCCGATCTCATAGGCTACTAGCGGAGATCCGTCCGCTTGGTGTATCACATGGATGCATGAGTTGCTCGTGTCCATCGAATTGACTGTCGAAAGTTTTCATATGGAGTGTTTATCCAATGTGTATGTGAGAACTTTCATGTATCGATTATATGAATAGTCCTTAGACTTGAGGTCTTTACAGTCTTATGTGTGGATTAAATAAAGTTGACATTCTCCTTCCCCAGTTCAAAAGATCCGGTCATAAGGGTATGATTAGGTCATTTGTTGAAACACATGAAGTTTGTAAAGATACAACAGAGAATCACCACTCTCTCGGATAATTTTCTTATAAGAGTAGTATTCTAGTTCGTGGTTGATATGTGTGCAGTGCTTGAGACTGTGGCCGCAACGGAAGAATCATGTGAGATTTTTGGGGTAGCACGATTCATGACACTATCAACATCATACTTTTGACTATATGGGTAGACACTTTCCATACCCTAGGTCAAAAGATGGGAATATAGTGAGGTGAAGGACTGTATCATATGTAAATCACATACAAAATGGGTATATATCTTTCCTTCTCATTTGGGAGCCTTGGCATGTTGCTAGATGTCAACATTGGTCATTGAAATAGAACGATCATCTGATCGGAGGATAATATATGTTCGATTAAATTATCACGATTTATTTCATGTCCAACTTGAGGGAACCCAAAAGGTCACACACAACAAAGTCGAAATCAATGGTTAACAGTGCACAATACATATTTAACAGCATATATGATTGTTGTAGGAATTGTTAATAAATGGTTCAATGTGTTTAATTATGAATAGATCATTTATGAGGTTCTATAGTGGCTTAGGGATTGGTGAATGACGATAGGGGCACTTTGGAAATTGGAATAAATAGAATAAAAAAATTATTATTCACATGAATAGTAATGTGTAAATAGTACCGTGTGAATAGACCATATGAATAGTAACTCGTGAATAGTAAATTTTTTGTTATTTGTTTTGAATTCCAATTCGGCCCAAACTCTTATTAGGGTTTTATATTCTCATTAAACCACTAAATTAAGATCTAATGGCTAAGATTAAATTGGCTTTTATCCAACATCGGATTCTTAATTAATTTTGTTGTCTTTGGAGCACTATATAAACCCAATGAATTCTTCACATTTTTTTACACCAAACCTTTCATATCTTGGGTTTATATAAGTGAGCAACTCTAAAGTTTAAGAGTAAGCCACTGATTTTGAGGATCTTTAAGTCTAATTGACTAGAGGAACCTCGAGTTAAAAGTTTTGAGGTATTTTCCTAGGCTAGCACCTAGGGCAAAATACCCGTGGACTTAAGGCGTAGTCTTGCCGTTGAGTTTTGGCTTTGGTGTGTGCATCTTTGGAGGCCACACATTTGGGTCGCTCTTTAGAACGTGGAAGAGCTTAATTGAGTTCGAGAAAAGCTTGTAGATCGGAGGGAGGACTGGAGGAGTCTACGGTTCAAGTAAGTTCTTTTTCTTTCTTTATTTTAATTAGAGTTCTTATGATAGTTAGCATGTTTAGGTTTAGGTTTATGTTCTTTGCATGTTTTATGAGTTTTATGCTTAGAATATATATAGTAACATGCCTAGGCTTGTAGAATAATCAAAATAAATGGGTCTTGGGCAAAGGGAAAGCGACATCATAATTTTTATTTTTCCGCTGCCCACTCGCGGTCGCTTCCCAACAAATGGTTCTGTCATTTTCTTATCGAAGAAAATTATCCTATAACTTATAGTGGAAGCTATATTTGATATCGATTTCAGAAGTTAGCATTGAATCATAGATTTAAGATTGTTCGTATCTTACTACGATCAAGTTTTTGAACTTGATTAAGCTTTCGTTATGAATCGTTCATAAAATGTACAAATGATTTCCGCATCAAAAGCAAAATGAGCTCATTAAAGGTTTGACCTTTATAGTATGAAAATGAGAAAGGTTATACTCAGTAATCTATTGTAGATTCTGAGGAAACTTGTCTCTAGTTACACTGATTAGACAATTAAAGATCTGTTGGTTAATGTTGATATTAAACTATGTATTTTAACTAGGAATGCAAAATAGTATTTCTGAATGGTTTCTTTGAAGAAGAGATCCGTTGTGATTTCATTTTCTTGAAGAGTTCATTCTAGAATGGCACTGGAGTTTGTAATATGCTAAGATCGCAGTTTGGTATACTAGCTTATAGAGCCTAATGTAGACTCAGATGAGCTTTCTGGAATTTTGTGTCTCTAATTTTGATATCAATCAGATTGTTTGATTTCATCAAAGCATAGAGAATACATATGTGATAGTAGGATTAGTGGGAGCGTATAAATTTATTTGTAGTGTTATATATCCTAACGACATTATCATTATTAAGGTAATAATGAGATGTTTATGAGGTAAAATGTTTACTTAAGTCTTATTTTCTCTGTGAAAGTAGTGCGAGTAGTCTTTATTATATTCGATATAGAGTTTTATTTATGATATAAAACTAAAAGACTTGTGAGATACTCTTATTAGTCGTACATTAGATATGATCTAATAAATGACACAACAAGACTATCTGTGTGATAGTTAGTATAACTGTTTGACAATTAGTGTGACTCTTCAATATCGTATTAATCTTTCGTAAATGATGATTCTTTTTTCGAAAGAGAAATTGATTAAAATGCCTAGTCAATCTTATGCATCATAGGATGATGGCGTAGTGAATACTATATTATGTGCGATTAAAGATATCAATTTAATCGTAATTGTTATGAGCTATTTTGATACCCCGTACATCATAGGCTGAGTCTTGAAACATGTTATTTATTATCTTGAGATATTAAGAACAAGTTTCTTATTCATGGAGAATATAGTCTGCAACCATTAGGGTCAGATTAGTTTTGAGTCTTATTATGACGTTAGATGGTCCACGTCATATAGAGTCAGAAAAAATACGATGAGAGTATCACAGTTGATTCTACTATGTTAGTGGAATTAGTTGTAACTTATGAAGTATGACTTATGAAGTTGCATAGTGACCTTATATATTAGAATTTTTGATATTATTGTTGTACTTGCGGTTGTCATATAATAATTGAATTTTATCTCTAAATACATAGACAACTCAGTAGCTGTAGCACAATATTGATGTTGCATCTGAGTCATATTGATGTATAACTTAGGTTGTACAAAATATGAATGATGCTGACTAAGGGAAACAATTGAGTTTGTTGGAAAAACTCAATATGTTATAGCGGACCTACTTGTTATTATAGTGCGTAGTTACAACGTAGTTTGTAATTGACATTGAGAAGCGCATAATAAGATGTATATCCTTAAATAAAGTTCTCTTAAAGGAATTTATCCTGTGAGGGGGAAAGAATTTTTTCAGAAATTATTCTTGTAAATCATCTCATGTTCTAATGGATCCTGACCTAAGGTTCATGCTGTAATTTTGATCTGTCTTCTGGTCAAGATTTACTAATAAGGGTCGGTTAGTAAAATCCCCTGAGACCAATAATGTCGTATATCGTGACTTGGTCTGATGGTTTATCCCAATGAACCATAAGTCTTGAGAGACTCATATAGATATGTAGGTGTTTATTTGATAAACACTAAACGAATCACTGAAGATTTCCTAATAGATGGTACACCAACTTCAATAAGAATCTTCTCGAGTTGAGCGAGCATAGTGGTCATTCGACTTGAGATACCATAATGGGATATATGAGTTATCTTCCACACTTTGATGGCAGTCACGTCACCGATATATTTAGATCAGACCTCTGCCTGTTCGTTGGGTGTGGACTGATGCTTATGATATTCGGTGCGTATCAAGATAGGATACGTCAGTCCTATGTACAAGGCATAGACATCCTCAAGTGTTTACGATCTAGTAAATCCATGGCAGTGGTATAACTTCGGAAATTAGTTCCGAGTGTTATTTAGAGATCGTTAATTGAAATTCGACTATATTATACCGAACGGGTTTGATGTTTTTATCTATACCTCAGGTATAATATGGATAGCTTGTGATGAAAGGATTATACATATGTAATTGTTAGACAATTATGACCCATAGCGTCACCGTTTGTAAAAGACATTGTGTTTTGTACAAAATTGACTATGTAATATTGAAATTGCCTTTTATCATTTCGTAATTCATTTACTATTACATATAAATGGTAAAAGTCCATATGATTAGTTCCGGATTGAGATGATATGAGACAGTATCAATCCATAAAGGTTTAATCATTAAATATCCCTAGTCGTAGTATTATCGAGACTGGACATCGATAATGCGGAATAGACTAGTATTGCACTTGTGCGCGTTGTGAGAGCATAACAGCACAGTTCTCATATGTTTAAGTATATGATACTTATGCAAGTGCGATAGGAGGTTGTGTTTTACCGATGGTACGGAAAACAGCTTCGCTCTGGATAGACCCCGCGGAATCCCATTGGTAGTATGTATATGTGTCTACGGGAGTCCGCGTCAGGGTAGATGTATTTGGTCTTAACCTGAGACTTACATCGCTAATACTTGCGACAATCGGTAAACTTTGGTTTTGGTCGTCCAGGGCTTTAACAGGTTCTGTGTACGCCTCTATTGGGTTTATCGAGAATCGTAGTGTATTGGATGTGATGTCAAGACGGAAGTGTCACTCCAGACATATGGAGATGATGATCACGCAGGGATTCATAACTCGTTCTCTATTGTGTTGCAACCATCGGGATAATGTGACAAGGTCATGATTATCCGATTCAAAGAGACTAGTTGTTTGATATCCGATATGTGCTTCGTACGGGGCAGACACTATTCCAGCCCCAGGCTAGCACGTGACATCTGATACGGATCGTAATACGAGATACTAGGTATTCTACGTCTGACATAGATTATATATTCCAGTAAGAATATTTCTGGAGAATTGGGTAGGCACGGTGCTTTGCTAGAAGCCAACCATGTCTTGTAAATCGGTAAGCACGTAGTACGAGGTGCTCGCTTTATCGGATAGTCCGATAACCGGATTTACTGCCAACATATCCAGAGATCTCTTGGGTCGCTTCCCAAGGATTCACCGATGACAGTTGACTTAAATTGGAATTAATCTGGGATTAATTAAGAGAGAGAAAAATTAATCTGGGATTAATATGGGCTTTGTTTAATCTGGGATTAAAAGTGTACAGTGGCGAAAGAACGCGATTAATTTGGAATTAATCGGTAAAATAAATTTAATAGTTAAATTTGATTTTTCTATTTAATTTATTCAAACGGGCTAAAATTAATATATCGGATATTAAAATGGATTGGATTTCATTACGAGATTAAAGTCGGACTTTAATGCGAACGAACGAATTAATTTAGAATTAGTTCGTGAACGACGTTCGTAATATATTTACGAGGCATCGTTATTTAATTAAATTGGATTTAATTATTTAGCGACGAAGGATCGTTTAATGGGATTAAACGGAACCGAGCCGCGTCAAATGCCCGTAGAGATATTTGAATTTCGGATTCAAATATTTGGAGCCAAAAGTGTGGTAGGTGTTCCCACCACACAACCACCTTGTTTTGTCTTAATGAATACCACTTACCAATCTCTACCTTGTATTGGGTAAAAGGTGAAATGGTTTCACCTTTTGGTAAATAATAAAAGGCATTTCAATTTTTTGGTAACACTTGTGACAAAGACACAAAACACAAAAACACAAACCCTAGAGATACTTGGCTTGGCCGAAACTTCTACTACTCTCCTCTCTTTGATTTGTTTTTCAAATCAACAAAGCTAGCACTTTGGAAGTGAACAAAGGTGATAGGGAAACTCCTCAATAGCTTGGAATCATCACAAAGCTTGGATTCATCCTAAAGCTTGGATCTTGGAGATCCAAGATCTCAAAATTTTTTAAAGCTCCAACACTCATTGTAAGCATATTCCGCACCTTATAATGATCAACTCTTATATTATGCATGCTTATTAGATCCTTATAATGTTCTAGGAACACTAACAGTAATGACCTCGACTTATATAGTTTAGCGAGATTATCCGTGGTCATCATAATTCATGAGTGGGTGGATTATGGACAAGAAATTAGATTTCGTGATGGATAAACCTAAACTTAGAGAGTCCCAAAATATGAAGTGTACTCGTTGAGAACTTGGACAACTCGATATGAATAACATTGATTATTCATAATACTTCACCGGATTAAGTGAGTTAATTCGGATCGTTTAATCGGTTAAACGATAACACATGCATTATGAGATTTTGTCTGATAATAATTATTGTGTATTGTATGTGATACATAAAATACGATTAGATACACATTAATTATTCGTCAAATGAGATTTTGACACATGCCATAAATATATGTATTTGTTATTTATTTTAAATCAAAATACATATATAATAATATTTATATTAATTGATTATTTAATTATTAAATATTTAAATGATTAATTAATAAACTTTTTTCATAAATGTTATGAATTTTGTCCAAATATTATTTGAACACATGGCATGAATTTATTAAGCTAAATGTGTGTAAATTTGATTGACCACTTAAAAGCTTAGTATTAATTTAATTTGATTAAATTTCAAATTAGATAAAATTGCCCTTGAAGTCGATTACTTCAATTTAAAAGAGAATTTTTTTTTCATATTCCTAACTTCATCTCCAAAGCCGAAATATTGAGAAAAGAAAGCCTTAAAGTTGGTTTGGTGAAGCCATGAAGAAAAACAAAGGAAAATTCAAGAAAAGCTTAGCAAATTCAAGAGATTAAAGGTAATCTACTGTAACCCTAAGCTTGTAATTTTGATTTCTTATTTCTTGATGATCTAGAAAGGTTCTTGGGTTCTTTTAATTCTGAAAAATTAGGGCTTTGGTTCACAATCATCCAAAGCTTAATTCATCTAATTTCGCCTCATATCAATGCTTCCATACTTCAAACCAAAACACAATATATCATCCTACACATTATTTAACATATATTAAATCCCCAATTATCCTTAAAACAACTTATAATCACTTTATCAAATTTTACCCAAACCTACAAGTCAAGAATTATCAATGTTTCCATGGTTTTTAATGTCAAAAATTTCACACTTCCATCATCGCTATCAATCTCCAAACATGATATAAACACTAACTTATCAAAACTAAAAATTTACGATTTGGGTCATGGATTCGTACCTCTCTTTTTTCTTAGTTTTCTTCATTGTCTAAACTCTCCATTGATGTAAATCTTCTCCTTCCTTGCTTCTTTTATCCTATTTTCTTTCTATTTTCTTCTCTCTTCTTCTTCTTCTTCCTCTCCTCTTCCATCTCACGTCTTTACCTTTTTTTTTTTTTTTTTTTGCTTTTCTAATTTTTGTATTTTTTGAATAGTGAGGTTTTATATAGTGGGGGTTGTTAGATATTTGGAATTTTTGGATAAGTGTAGGAAATCTAGAAAGTTTGAGAATTTTATATTTAACCCCAAAATCACTATTCATCCAAATTTTGACTTGCATTTTTGACCAACTTATGGTCTGAATTCGGGAAAATATTTAACGCGAAAGTTGTAAGACTCGATCTCAGATTTCTTCGATATAAAATTCATAAAAAATAGAGATCGTATGAAAAATTTACGCCCCAAATACCATGAGCGGTTAAAAAGAAATACAGTACAATCTCGTCTCTGGATTTCAAGAAATTTACCGATTATTCGCAAAGTCATATCATGAGGATATTTGAGTCTCAACTTAATTTATTTTACGTGCCTTTGTCCTGTACGTAACAATATCGCTATAGGTAGTAGTAAAAATACCGGTCGTTAACTCTCATGGATTTTTACTGACTTTGGGCTGATCTGCCTTCCAAGTTCCTGGGTGAACTCTTGTCAAATATATTATGGTCATCTATGCCTATGAGGTAGGCTCTATCAGCGCAACTCTCTTATCTTGTGTTATTGGAGAATTCGAAGACTAGATAGTTTAAGGTTTTATCTCTATCGTATTGCTAGAGGTAAGGTTTCCTATTTCGCATTTGAGGATCTGGGTTGAGGTTTGGGTATCTGGAGTTATTTAAATCTTTTTTGATATATAGGTCCATTGGGGCCTTCAATACTATTCTGGGTTTCTTACTTCTGTTGTCTCTCTTGCTATTCTTCATTGCTTGGGGGGAACTTATTATCTCTAAAAAGATCTCGAAGGCTATTGGGTATATATGAAGAAATTTTCTGAGGAGTGAAGGAATCTTATATTTACTAAATAATTCTAATACTTTCTGGGTCTTTACTATTCTCTTGACTACCATAGATTCTTGTACTAGTATGATTCTATATCATTTCTTTCTCACTTATGATAACTAAGCATTCCTATACTTTTTTTCCTTACTTCTTTTCTAGCTTTATCTCCCTCTTTCTGCTCTCCTGGGTGGATATCCTTAAGCTTTTCTATTTCATTCTATCTTTATACATCTCTGTCCCTAACTGGTTCAAGCTTCTATGCATCTTCTCTTCTAGCTTTCTTTTCTCTTTTACTATCTCGGATAACTTTCTTTGGAACTTACCATCCAGTTCCCTAGCTTATACAGAACTTCACGAAGTTATCTAAGATGATTACGGAATGACCCCTAACTAGAATGAGGAGAAATGACTCAAATGACTTGGGAATACTTACTAACCTGTTTGTGAAGCTTTGAGGACGTACTCGAGGATCGGATATTAGAGAGATAATGCCTCATATACGGGTATCCCAGATATACTGTGTATACAAGACCCCATTTCTCTGCCCAATGCAGTCATTGACTCCCTAGACCATGCTCCGATACCATCTTGTAACATCCTCAATCTGGGAGGTGTTACCGGAAGGGTATAGCAATACTAACCCCTTTAGCCTCTGACTTCCGACTATATTCTAAAATATTCAAATGTAATATCACACACGGGGACCGTAACCCAATTTATCACTATAAAACACTTTTATCTCTCATAACTGTATGCTCAAAAGTATTTTTTTTTACAAATATAAATAGATACCAATAAATGACTTATACTACACTAGCGTAAACATGCAGCTTCACTTTGACTCTGACTAGACTCTTATACTATATGATTATGTGCTGGTAGACTCCATCCTTTGTGACTACATCAGTATCCATCCTCCCGAGCTCGTCTTTCGAGAAACCTGCAAGATACAAAAACTGGGATGGGGGTTAGATCTCTTTACGATCTAAGTAAGTGGATTAAAATTGAAAACTGATGTGAAAACTTTTGATTTCAAAGCCATAGTTTCAATAAAAAACATCTTTATATACAAAAATTTTTCTGAAAGCTTCGTCTTTCTGAAATTTATTTTTGAAATACTGGTTTCTGAAAACTATTTCTGAAAAACTGGTAACTGTACTAATATGTGTCTGCTGAAAAACTGACGCTTGGGGGCGTTACGTATCGCAGTCCCCCATACGCCCTGGAGCCAGATATGTAAATCCATGACATTGGGGCGTTACGTATCACCGTCCTCCAAAGCATTCCATACCTGTTTTTGAAACTGGTGGTCTTGGGGAGTTACGTATCCTTATCCCCCAAGCCATAAACTAGAACTGGGGGTGCGGATCTATGCTACCACCCAAGCTCTGAAACTGGGGTCTAAGGGCATACATATCGCCGTCCCCTAGTCTTGTTCTACGTGTGCACACAGTCTCTATCCGTCAATTCTAATTGTATCTCAAGTTACATACTGGGGTGAGTTTTTACCATATGCCCCATAAATATAAAACTCAAGTTTGAAAAATATTTATTTTCTAAAACATTTTTCAGAGTATACTAAATAAAATATAGCTAATAAAGAATTTGGCTAACGTCCTAAAAATAGGAATAATAAGTCTGATATGAAAATATGAAATAAAAACAAGTAAAAAGGAAAAATATCCACTCACTGTGTTTGAGTCTGGCCGACACTGGATCCTTGGTCGAAGGAGAATGTGGTTCCTGTGGATAACTTACAATCAGAATTCAATTAGAATCAATCGTAGTAAAATAACCTTGATACTTTTGGTACTTTAAAGATTCACCCGTAGATTACATACACAAGGCTTATAATGATTATAATTTGATACATGATATGTGTTCAAACTGATACGAGACCATAAGGATGGTCTCTAACTCGCAAGGGTGGAACAGAGGGTTTAAAACTGGTTTGGTGAGATTCTGGTCTCGCGTCGCGACTCAAGCCTTATACGCGTCGTGACGCGCTGATGTTAAATCCTTGATCCTCTTTGTCTCACTGTGCGTCGCGACGCGTCACTATTTTCCAGGAGCAGAAACTGCTTCTCACGGCAGGTTTCCAATTCCCATTCCTATCCAAACCCAAATCAAATACCACATCCACAAAACATTCTCAAGCTAATACAACATTTAGTTTATCATTATAGCACACTTCTAACATTCATCATCAATCCTCATCATCCTAATCAAGCTAACAAACTTGGATAACAGACCCAAAATTTACCCAACACCCATTTCTTCTTCACAATCATCCAAAACTTAATTCATCTAATTTCACCTCATATCAATGCTTCCATACTTCAAACCAAAACACAGTACATCATTCTACATATATTTAACATACATTAAATCCTCAGTTATCCTTTAAAAATACTTATAATCACTTTATCAAATTTTACCCAAAACCTACAAGTCAAGAACTATCAATGTTTCAATGGTTTTTAATGTCAAAAATTTCACACTTCCATCATATCAATCTCCAAACATGATATAAACACTAACTTATTAAAAATAAAAATTTATGATTTGGGTCATGGATTCTTACCCCTATTTTTCTTGGTTTTCTTCATTGTCTAAAATCTCATTTAATGTAAATCTTCTCATTCCTTGCTTCTTTTATCATTTCTTCTTCTTCTTCATCTCCTCCTCCATCTCACGTCTCTACTTTTTTTTTTTTTTTTTTTTTTTTTTTTTTTTTTTCTAATTTGTGTTTTGTGAATAGTGAGGCTTTATATAGTGGGGGTGTTAGATATTTGGAATTTGTGGATAAGTGTAGAGAAATCTAGAAAGTTTGAGAATTTGCATTTAACCTCGAAATCACTATTTATCTGAATTTTGACTTGTATTTTTGACCAACTTCTGGTCCGAATTTGGGAAAATATTTAACGATGAAGTTTTAGGTCTCGATCTCAGCTTTCCGACAATATAAAATTCATAAAAAACAGAGATCGTATGAAAAAGTTACCTCCAAATACCATAAGTGGTGAAAAAATACGATACAGTCTCGTCTCGGGATTTCAAGAAATTTACCGATTATTCTCAAAGTCATCTCATGAGGAATTTGAGTCTCAACTTAATTTATTTTACGTGACTTCATCCTGTACGTAACAATATCGCTATAGGTAGTAGTAAAAACTACCGGTCGTTACAGTCACGTCATCGATCTATTTAGATCAGACTTCTCATGTTCGTTGGGTGCGGACTGATGCTCATGATATCCAATGCGTATCAAGATAGGATCCGTCAGTCCTGTGTATAGGGGGGTATAGGCATCCTCACGTGTTTGCGATCTAGTAAATCCATGGCCGTGGTATAACTTCAAAAATTAGTTCCGAGTGTTATTTAGAGATCGTAAATTGAAAGTCGACTATATTATACCAAACAGATTTGACATTTTTATCTATACCCCAGGTATAATATGGATAGCCTGTGACTGATAGATTATACGTATGTAATGACCTCGGCTTGCATAGTTTAGCGAGATTATTTGTGATCGTCATAATTAATGAGTTGGCAGATTATGGACACGAAATTAGATTTTGTGACGGATAAACCTAAACTTAGAGAGTCTCACAATATGAAGTGTACTCGTTGAGTACATGGGAAACTCGATATGAATAATATTGATTATTTATAATACTTCACCGGATTAAGTGAGTTAATTCGGATGGTTTAATCGATTAAACGATAACACATGCATTAGGGGATTTTATTCGATAATAATTATTATGTGTTATATTTGATACATAATACGATTAGATACACATTAATTATTCGTCAAATGAGATTTTACACATGCCATAAATATATGCATTTGTTATTTATTGTAAATAAAAATACATATATAATAATATTTATTGTTAAATATTTAAATGATTAATTAATAATATTTTTTTTCGTAAATGTTATGAATTTTTTCCAAATATTATTTGAACAAATGACATGAATTTATTAAACTAAATATGTATCAATCTGATTAACCACTTAAAAGCTTAATATTAATTTAATTTGATTAAATTTTAAATTGGATAAAATTACCCCCTGAAGTCGGTTACTTCAATTTAAAAAGGCTATTTTTTTCATCTTCCTAACTTCATCTTCATAGCCGAAATATTTAGAAAAGAAAGCCCTAAAGTTGGTTTGATGAAATCATGAAGAAAAACAAAGGAAAATTCAAGAAAAGCTTAGCAAATTCAAGAGATTAAAGGTATCTACTTTAACCCTAAGCTTGAAAATTTTATTTCTTGTTTCTTGGTGATCTAGAAAGATTCTAGGGTTCTTTTAATTCTGAAAAATTAGGGCTTTTCATTGTGGATGATGAATTGGAAGCTTGTGAGCATGTGTGAAGTAGATTTGGGTGAAATTAGTGTAATTTGTATCCAAATTGATCATTTGATGATGATTTTCTATTATAGAGTGTTATGACCATTCTTGTGACACTTAGAATTATTCTTGGGTACTTCATGTGTGGTAATTTTGATTGGTATTGTGGCTTAATTGAATTAATATTGAAATTTGGATTTAAAGCATGAAAATTAGGATTTTCGATTTCATGATCAAATCTGGAAGTTAGTTCTGTTTTGATGATGAGTTTGATGTCTTATGAATGTATTGGATGTGTTTTGGGGGTTGGAATAATTTTTGAAAAGTAGTTCGGTGTTGAAATAAGCAAAAACGATAAAAAAAATGACGTTACCAGGTGACTTTTGAGCCAACCGGGTGACGGCTACCAAAACTATGAACCTTTCACTGTTCGGGCAGCTCATGAACTACCCTAACACTATTGGGGCTGACCTGAGCAGTCCCCATAAGTGTTGGGTGGTCGGTTCGATCAAAAACATGTTTTAGGCTATTTTACGGAAAACATATTTTTCATAAACGTTTTACGACTTTTCATAAATATTTATGTCGCTATTTGATATCGAATAAATAGATTTATATGAAATATGAATAAATTATTCATATTGGATATTGAATAATTTATTTGGTAATTTGAAAAGTTTAAAAATTATGATTTCGCCCGAACCGCGCTTCTGCTGCGTCCATCGCCCAAAACCCCAACAGTTATTGCCTACCTTTTGAGTGCTAGGTGAACTCTTGAGGTCCATGAGTGTGTGAGTGGGAGAAATTACGAGGGTTGGTGCTCGGAGTGCCAATTCGGATCATATTTATATCCGATTGATGAATACGAATAATTCATTTTTCCATAATATTACTTACTTAATAGTTGCACCTCGTGTTTTTATATATGTATTCGATCTAATTACGATTAGATTGAAACTAAATATGATTTAGTAATATGTATATATTAGACAAAGACCCTATGATTTACAACGTAGTGCGTAGTTACAACGTAGTTTGTAATTGAAATTGGGAAGCGTCACTATAAGTTGTATATTCTCAAATAAAATTCCTGGTCAAGATTTACTAACACGGGTCGGTTAGTAAAATCTGCTGAGACTAGTACATATCGTATATCGAGACTTGGTCCGATGGTTCATCCCAATGAACCATGAGTCTTGAGAGACTCGTATAGAAGTGTATGTGTTTATTTGATAAACACTGAATGACTCACTGAAGATTTTCAAATAGATAGTACACCAACGTTAATAGGAATCTTCTCGAGTCCAGTAGCATAGTGGTTCTTCGGCTTGGGATACTACTGTGAATATATAAGACATCCTCCATACTTTGATGGCAGTCACGTCACCGATCTATTTAGATCAGACCTTCTCATGTTCGTTGAGTGTGGACTGATACTCATGATATCTTGTGAGTGTCAGGTAGAATTCGCCAGTCCTGTGTCCAGGGCATATGTAGCTTGAACGTATTTGCGATCTAGTAAATCCATGGTCGTAATATACTTCAGAAGTGATTTTCGAGTGTTTTTTAGAGATTATAAATTTGAAAATCGACTATATTATACCTTATGGATTTGACGTTCCTATCTATATCCCCGGTATAATATTAATAGCATGTGATAGAGGGATTATACGTATGTACTGACCTCGACTTACATAGTTTAGCGAGATTATCCGTGGTCGTCATAATTCATGAGTGGGTGAATTACGGACACGGAATTTGATTTCATGACGGATAAACCTAAATTTAGAAAGTCCCATAATATGAAGTATACTCATTAAGTACTTAGACAACTTGTTATGAATAATACAAATTATTCATAATACTTCACCGGATTAAATGAGTTAATTCGAATTGTTTAAATAGTTAAACAAAAATACATGCATTAGGGGATTTTGGTCAATTAATAATTAATATGTATTTATATTTGACACAAAATTTGATTTGATACATATTAATTAATTGTCAAATGAGATTTTGACATATGTCATTGATATATGTATATTTGTTATTTAGTGTAAATAAAAATACATATATAATAAAAATTCTATTAATTAATTATTTAGATATTTAAATGTTAAATATTTAGATAATTAAATAATCTATATATATTATATAATTATTATGTAATATGTTTCATTATTATTGGTTACTAATAATATTAAACTTTAAGGTTGAAGTATTCAATTTGATTTTGCCTACTTTAAACCTAATGTTTAATTCGATTAAATAATAATTCATTTGTAGTAATTATTATTACATATGTTTTATTATCATTGGTAACAACTAAAGAATTCAAATTGAATATGAATTCTTTAATTATAATTAATTAACTTTAAATGACCAAAATTCCCCCAAGTTAGGTTAAGTTATATATATAAAGTGAAAAATTATTTTTTCTTCATTCATTAACCTCCATGATCGAAAATCATCTTCAAAATAGAAAGCTCCCAAATTTTCTTGATGAAACTTGAGGAGAAAGTGAAGAAATCAAGAAGAAAGTTTTAAGGAAATTAGGTGATTTTGAGTTAATCTTCAATATTCTTAAACTTAAAAAGCTTGTTTATTGTTCTTGAATATCTAGAATAATTCTAGGGTTTCTTTCTTTCTTGGTTATTAGGGCCTTTTGATTTGGAGGATGAATTTAGAGGCTAGATGCATGTGTGAAGTTAAATTGAATGATATTATTGTAATATTAGTTCAATTTTTTCATTTGATGACTTGTTGCCATTATAGAGTGTTATGACTACTCTTTTAACTCCTAGAATTGTTCTTGAGTTCTTTATAGGTGGTGGCTTTGATTGGTGTAAATATTAATATGATTAATGTTGAGAAAATTAGATTTAAAGCATGAAAAATAATATTTTTGGCACCCAAATCAGATATGGAAATTTTGAAATTTTGGTGATGAAAAATATGTTACTTAAATGTATTGGATGTGTATTCGGCATTGGAATAATTATCGAAAATTATTTCGGCGTGAAAATAAGTGAAAACGGTAAAAAATGACGTTATTGGGTGAGTTTTGGGCTTACCGGTGATAGCTATCCAAACAATGAATTGGTCACTGTTTGAGTTGCCATGAACTACCCAAGTACTATTGGGGCTGATCTGGGCAGCCCCTATGTGTATTGGTTGGTCGATTCGGGCAAAAACGCGTTTTATGCCATTTTATGGAAAAATATTTTCACAAAAATTTCGCGGTGTTTCTAAATTATTAATATTGTTATTTGATAATAAATATAACATGGTTGGGTGAAATATGAATGAATTATTCATATTGTATATTGAATAATTTATTTGGTAAGTTAAAAAAATTTTAAAGTTACGATTTCGCCCGAACCGTGCCTTTCCGTTGCATCTTTGAGAAAACCCCAATAAAGATGATATTTCTTCTCACAACATTGAAGATTGCATATAGATTAGATTTGAGTTTACCAGATTTGTCGACATTAAAACTTGATGATTCCACTAAAATTACAACAGTAAGACTAAAGAGGCAAAATAATGAAGTGCTTTGTAGAGGACATATTCTCAACTTGCTGTCAGACAGTTTCTATGATCTATTTAATTCGATGACTTCACCAAATGAAATTTGGAGTAATCTGATGCAGATAAGTTTCGAATTTTTCACTATTTTGAATACATTATGGTTGACACAAAATCTATATTTTCTCAAGTCCATGAATTGCAAGTTCTGGTTTCCAAATTAAAGGACTTGAAGGTGGATGTTTTTGAGGCAATTTAAGTAGGGGCAACCATAGCAAAATGCCTTCAACTTGGAACAATTACAGAAAGAAACTTCTATATAATTTGGAAATTTTCATAATGGATCAACTCACAAAACATATAGGGATTGAGGAGGAAACC
Organism: Zanthoxylum bungeanum; assembly: GCA_019454045.1. Taxonomy (NCBI): domain Eukaryota; kingdom Viridiplantae; phylum Streptophyta; class Magnoliopsida; order Sapindales; family Rutaceae; genus Zanthoxylum; species Zanthoxylum bungeanum. Next base: position 83,329 of record SKCR01036203.1, read on the forward strand.
CGTGCGCGTGAAAAGATGTTGGTTGCTGAACGAGGATCTAAAGTGAATCATATTCATGAGAGAAAGTCTTATAATAATTCTGATGGAAACAATAACAAAAGAAAAGCCCCAAAAATTGAGAATACCAACAAAGGCAAGAAGAATAAAGCCTGTTATCACTGCGGAAGGAAATGTCATTTCAAGCGTGATTGTAGGCTTTGGAAAAAGTAAAAGACAACAAATAACACTGCAAATGTTGTTGAGAATGATATATAAGAAATAGTTATAATGGTGACAAATTTGCATATTGGCATGGTTGTAATTAAGAATACCAACAAAGACAAGAAGAATAAAACATGTTATCACTGCGGAAGGAAAGGTCATTTCAAGCTTGATTGTAGGCTTTGGAAAAAGCAAAAGACAATAAATAACATTGCAAATATTGTTGAGAATGATACATATGAAATAGTTGTAATTGTGACAGATTTGCACATTGACATGGTTGTAATTGAGAATTCCAATAAAGGCAAGAAGAATAAAGCCTGTTATTACTGCGGAAGGAAATGTCATTTCAAGCGTGATTGTAGGCTTTGGAAAAAGCAAAAGACAACAAATAACACTGCAAATGTTGTTGAGAATGATGCATATGAAATAATTGTAATGGTGACAGATTTGCACATTGACATGGTTACAAAATTACATATGACAACAATAACAATATCAAAAGATTGGTGGTTTGATTTGGGAGCCACAGTGCATGTATGTAATGATAGGTCCAATTCAAATAATGTGAAGATTTAAATGAGGAACATAAAATTTTAATGGGAATAACAATTCCGCCAAGGTTCTTGGAAGTAATGGGTACTCTTATGAAGGGATGCTTAAACTCAGTATCTATAATACTTTGATTAATAATAATAATAATAATACACATGTTTCTGTTTATATGATTGACTCTTTTACTTTTTGGCATAATCGTTTAGGATTTGTTAATTTTACGTTGTTGAAATTCATATCTAAACTAAGATTAATTAACTTAAATAATGAAATAAAAGAAAAATATGAAATATGCGTACAAGCTAAAATGACCAAGAAACCTTTTCCTAAAATAAGTAAAATAACTCTATTTTGGAATTGGTGCACTCAGATATTTATTAATTGAATGACATGTTGAGTATAAGAGAAAATAAGTATTTTATCACTTTTATAGATGTGCTTATATGTACACTTATGTTTATTTAATGAAAATCAATAATGAAGCATTTAATATGTTTCGATTTTATAAAAATGAGGTTGAAAATCAGAAATGGAAAAGAAAAAAATCTACACGAAGTGATAGAAGTGGTTAATATTTTGACAATGAGTTTATTACTTTCTGTGGAAGAAATGAAATTATTCACCAGACAAGTGCTCCATATACACCACAAAAAAATGGTTTAGCTGAAAGAATGAATATGACTTGGTTGAAATGGTTAATGCCATGTTGTTAAATACTAAACTACCTTTAAGTTTGTGGGGAAAAGCTTTACTTGCAAATGTCATGTGCAAAATATAATACATTCTAAAAAATTAAAATGACCTCCATATGAAATTTGGAATAATAAGAAGCCTAATCTTGGATACCTACAGGTATGAGGTTGTTTAGCTTATCATAAGGTTTCAGATTTCAAAAAGACTAAGTTAGGACCAAGAGAATTTAAGAGTGTGTTTTTTGGATATGCAAATCATTCAAGAACATATCAATTATTATATTTACAATCTAATTTAGTAGTAGAATCCAAAGATATTGAATTCTTTGAAGATAAGTCATCTTATGACGATTCTACTGAAATCTATAGACAGACACAAGAGTTAAACAATGAAAAAAGTCAAGAACAAGGTTCAATGGACAAAATGACAGAGACAGTAATATCGAATGAACCTAAAAGAAGCCAAAGACCTAAGAAATTAAAGTAGTTAGATCCTGATTTTATATATTCTTAAGATGTTGTCTCCTTTATTGAAGGCAATATGGAAAAAGTAACAAACAAGATATCCATGTTACTAAATTTAGAGAATGATTCGAAAACCTTTGAAGAAGCAATGTCTTCAAGAGATATTGCATTTTGAAAAGAGGCAATTAATGTTGAAAATGATTCTCTTATTTCCAAAAGAATTTAAACCATAATAGATTTTCCTTCTGGATCTAAACCTATTGGATGTAAATATGTATTTAGGAGAAAATATAATACTGATGGATCTATACAAACCTTTAAAGTTAGGTTTGTGGTTAAAGGATTTAGGCAAAAACAAGGTGTAGACTATTTTGACATATATACATCGGTAGCTAGATTATATTCTATAAGATTATTGCTAGCTTTATCTTCCATATATAATTTACATGTGCATCAAATGGATGTTAAGACTATAGTTTTAAATAGAGATCATGATGAGGAAATGACATGGAACAACCTCAGGGTTTTGTACTTCCCGGAAATGAAAAGAAAGTTTATGTATTTAAGAAGTAACTATATGACATAAAACAAGCATCCAAACAATGACATAAAATTCGATGAAGTTATTCTTCAAAATAGCTTTCAATATAATGGTACCGATAGATGTGTATACACCAAATTCACAAAGGAAACATGCTTATTATAAATACAAATATGATAGGAATTGATATAACTAAGAAATATCTTTCATCAAGTTTAAGATAAAAGATCTAAGTAAGGTAGATACTATTTTGGGTATCAATATTAAGAAACATAGTTGAGGGTTTTGTTTTGTCTCAATCACATTATATTCACAAAGTGATAGTAAATTTAATCACTTGGTTATAAAGAAAGCAAATATTCCATAGGATGTTTCATGTAAGTTAACCAAAAATTCAGGAAGAGTAGTAGCTCAATTGAAATATGCTAATGTAATAGGAAGCTTGATGTATGTTATTTATTTTACAGTATGTAAGCTCTCAAGATATACGAACAATCAAAGTATTGAACACTGGAAGGCTATTGCTAGGGTTTTTGGATATCTTAAAAGAACACAAGCATTGTGATTGTTCTATGATAAGTTTCCAGCTGTCTTAGAAGGATACTTTGATGCTAGTTGGATTACTAGTGCAAGTGATAATAAGTCAAGTTCAAGATGAATATTTACATTGGTTGGAGGAGCTGTTCTTGGGCTTCCAAGAAACAAACATGTATAACTCACTCTACTATGAAGTTGGATTTTGTTGCTTTGGCAACAGTAGACAAAGAAGTAGAGTGGCTGAGAAATTTATTACTGGATATAAAATTATGGCCACAACCGATGACCCATATTTAATGCTAATAGTAATTTGAGTCGAACAATTTCGACGCCAAAATGTGGACGAAAAAGACAATTAGCATCGAAATATAATATTTTGATGCCAAAACCTCAGATTTTGCATCCAAATATTTTCGATGAAAAAGTGTATTTTTCGACGCTCCAGTACATATTTAGCGACGAAAATATTTGATGCTAAAATTAATAAATTATTACTAAGTAAATATTATTTTATTACTTTTAGAGTCGAATAATTCGACGTTAAAAGTATAAAAAATTTATTATTTTACATACTTTTACTCTGAAATATTCAATTTAATATTTTAAAAAAATTACCGAATAATAGTACAATTATTTTTATTCTAATAATTAATTTATTATTATAATGAAAATTTATTAAATAAAATAAATACATAGTCTATTAAAACTATCTGTTATGAATGTTTATACAAATGAAAATAAAATTTATTGCTGTTGTGATAGGGGCGCTCGAGCCCGATGCACTCTGGTTGAGTGAGGCCTCTAACATCTTTCGGAAAGCCCTTATCTGCTGGTCAAACTCTTGCATATTCATTTCGTGATTCACCTTGACCTGCAGTAGCGTCTCCTGAGTCTTCTTCAGTCGCCTTCAGTATTTTCCAACCTGTTCTTGGTGGTGGCTAGCTTTGTTGGGGTTTTAGCGCAGCAGAAGCTCACGGTTCGGGCTAAATCGTAACTTTAAAAACTTTTAAAAATTACCAAATAAATTATTTAATATCCAATATGAATAATTCATTCATATTTCACCTAAACATATTTATTTGATATCAAATAACGACATAAATAGATTAGAAATATCATGAAATTCTTACGAAAATATTTTTTTTCGTAAAATGGCATAAAATGTATTTTGTCCGAACCAACCAACCAATACATATGAGGACTGCTCAGGTCAGCCCCAATAGTATTTGGGCAGTTCATTGGCTGTCCGAATAGTGACCAATTCACTGTTTGGATAGCGAACACTCGGTAAGCTCGAAACTCACCCTGTAACACTGTTTTTCGGCGTTTTCGCATATTTCAACTCCAAAATAATTTTCAATAATTGTTCCAATTCCCAAAACACATAAAATATATTTATACAACATATTTTTCATCACCAAAAATACAGAATTTCCAGATCTGATTTGGTAACTAAAAATATCATTTTTCTTGCTTTAAATCCAGATTTCTCAACATTAATCATATTAATAATTACACCAACCAAAGTAACCACAAATGAAGAACTCAATAAAAATTCTAGGAGTTACAAGAGTGGTCATAACACTCTAGAATGACAACAAGTCATCCAATGATAAAATTAAACTAATATTACACCAATATTATCCAATCTAACTTCACACATGCATCTAGCCTCCAAATCCATCATCTAAATCAAAAAGCCCCAAAATATAAGATAGGAAGAAACCCTAGAACTATTCTAGATACTTAAGAATAAAAATAAACTTTCTAAGCTTAAGAATAATTAAAGATTACCTCAAAATCTCCGAATTTCCTTAAGCTTTCTTCTTGATTTCATCATTTCTCTCAAGTTTCTTCAAGAAATATTTTGGGAGCTTTTCCATGGAGAAGGTTTAGACCAAGGCTTCTAATGAAAGAGAAAAAAAAATTTTCACTTTATATACTAGGGTACAAATGAACTTGGGGGCAAAATGGTCATTTTAATTTATTTAATCACATTTAAAGATTTCAAATTCAATTTGAATTCTTCAAGCTTAAAAAAAATGTCATTTGTTACAATAATATCTCACCACTTATCATACTAATTACGACTTAAGGATATGATATTAACTTCTAATTATTTAATTATTTAATGATTAAATAACTAAATAATTAATTAATATAAATATCTATATATGTATTTTTTTTTACATTAAATAATAAAATATATATATTAATGACATGTGTCAAAATCTCATTTGACAATTAACTAATTTGTATCAAATAAAATTTTGTAACAAATATAAATACATATTAATTATTAATTGACCGAAATGCCCATAATGCCTATATTTTCGTTTAACCATTTAAACGATTTGAATTAACTTAGTTAATCTGGTGAGGTATTATGAATAATCTATATTATTCATAACGCGTTGCCTAAGTGCTCAACGAGTACACTTCGTATTGTGAGACTCTCTAAGTTTAGGTTTATCCGTCACATAATCCAATTTCATGTCCATAATTCACCCACTCACGAATTATGACGACCATAGATAATCTCGCTAAAATATGCAAGTCGAAGTCATTACATACGTATAATCCCTCTGTCATAGGCTATCAATATTATACCGGGGATATAGATAAAAATGTCAAATTCCTAAAGTATAATATAATAGACTTTCAAATTTACGATCTCTAAATAACACTCGGAACTCGCTTCCGAAGTATGCCATAGCTATGGATTTACTAGATGAAAAATATGTACATGATACATATGTCCTGTATACAGGACTCATAGATTCTATCTGATACTCACAAGATATCATGATCATCAGTCCACACCCAACGAACAGACGGAGGTCTGATCTAAATAGATTGGTGACGTGACTGTCATCAAAGTGTGGAGGATATCTCATATATCCACAGTGGTATCTCAAGTCGAATGACCACTATAATACCCGACTCGAGAAGATTCTTATTGACGTTGGTGTATCATCTATTAGGAATATTAGATGGGACGTTCGGTATTTATCAAATAAACACCTACATGTCTATACGAGTCTCCCAAGACTCATGGTTCATTGAGATAAACCATCAGACCAAGTCACGATATATGATATGTACCGGTCTCGGTGGATTTTACTAACTGACCCGTGTTAGTAAATCTTGACCAGAAACTTTATTTGATAATATACTTCTAGTAGAAACACTTCCCGATGTCAATTATAAACTACTTTGTAACTGCACACAACAAAATACATTATCGGGTCTTTGTCTAGTATATACATATTATTAAACTATATTTAATTTCAATCTAATCGCAATTAGATTGAATATGTATATAAAAGCAAGAAGTACTACCATAAAAATATAATATTATGAAAAAAGAAATTATTTGTATTCATGAATAGGACATAAATACGATCCGGATTGGTATTCCAAGCACCAACCCTGACAAGCTCCTTTCGAAGGCACGAGTCAGTTTAAGAAGAAATAGTATTGCGCCCAGATGACATCTGATTCTTACGAGTACCAAGGCCGATGTTGTACGCTGTCAGTTTCTTGAAAACCAATTGCGACAACTCCTCATCCGGTATAGGATCAGACCTTATCTCATGAGTTTGATGCTGGAGCTCCACCATTTTATTATGTTTTTAAAAAAATTAAGTTAATGTTCGAATTTGAAAAGGAAAAAATCAATTTAAAATAATGTTATTTTACTTCAAATACTTAAACTTACGTAGCAACGTTTGGCTTCTTCATTGATCCATTTTTTCTTCTCATTATAGTGTGTCACTCGGAAAAACTCTGGAAATGACTGCTTCTCACCTGTGCTACTCTGCTAAAAAAATATAAACTGATATATTATTGGACATTAGTAAAATTAATGATCTGTTAAAATATAATTTATGATATATTTACCTCAGAATATTCGACACAGTGTTGGATAATTAGCTTGGAACCTTTACGGTGGTTGAAACGCAAATGACTTTGATAATCCGCAGTTGCGTGAGATTTATCCTGCATTTTAACAACATTGTAAGTAACAAAAACGAAGAGAATTATCAATTTCATTATTTTTAAAAATTACCTCATGTTTCTTGCTAGACTAAAGCTCACACAAGAATGTCCAGTCTTGCTCCTCTATAAAATCGGGCTTGTGTTGTGAAGCAGCAAAGACCTATATGCGTCGAATATCGATTTCAGGACTTTTGTCATATAATCCTTATAACTTTTCCCCATTGATGGTTAAGATACATCCGGACGTTTACTTTGGTTAGATCCATATCGAACCACTCCGTAGGAATAATAACTAAGTAAAAATTAAGTATAAAATATTAATTTAAAGATAACAGAATATAACGAAAACTAAATACTATAAGTTTACTCACAAGTAGCGTCGGGAAGAGCTGGTTGATTTTTGTCTCCCACAGTATCTTTCTCCAAGAAACATAATTTTAGGGAGTTTCATACCGAGCACCAGCACTTATGGCATTGGTAAATGATGAAGAATGTTGCTCGATTTTTATTTCTCCATCATCTGATATCTCCATCCGGAGGTGGCCGTGAGCCTTAACGTGCTTAACCAATCCCAGGCCACGGGTGCGTTCTCGATCCTTCGCTATACTCGAGTCATATGTGCTAGAAGAGATCCCAGCAGGGGCATCTGCCCTTGTAAATGTAGATGGATTCGAAGTAGCGTGTTTGCGATTGCCCGGTACCATCTGCAAAATAAGAATCAAAATGCAGTATTTGAATAGTAGTTATGCACCCTTAATTTCACTAGCAATTAAAATCATTTGATTGTCAGAATTCCACCATATAAAATTCTTCGACAAAGTAAATAAATACACTCATTCATTATTGATACCTACATACAAACATATCCACCAACATACATACATACAATTTCAGATTCACTCACAACCCATTTCACTAATTTATCATATCACCTGAATTCCAAATCTAAAATTCACCAAACGTATCATTCAACACACATTCCCACCTACACAACACACACAATACGTATATGCATACATATATATGAAATCATTATCGTTGAGAAAAGAATCGGATGAGTCCAGTTGAGATCAAAAGAGAAGAAAGCAGAAGAGAAGAAGAGAAGAAACACGTAAAAGCAGAGAGTGAAGGATGATTCCGATTGGGGGATTTGAATAACCGTTTAGCGTTGAATATTTCGACACTGAAACATTGGCGGCTAAAATTTTAAAAAAAAAATAAAAAAATAAAAAAATAAAAAAATAATAATAACAACAACAACAACAACAACAACAACAATAACAACAACAACCATCCATCCATGATAATAATGATGATGATGATGATGATGATGATGATAACAATAACAACAACCATCATCCTCAACAAGATCTCCATATATTAATCATTTATTATACATCTACTAACTAGATTAGTCACTATTATCTTCGGCATTTGAGAATTCCTGAAAGGACTTCGAATTCTTCTTCATTTGCTACTTCTACGCTAACTTCAGAATGAAGAATTATCTCAATGTTTTATGTATTTTCTCGAGTTAATGTGATATTTTCAGTAACTTGTATATTTGATAAATGAAATATCTGTTCAGGAACTTCAAAGTCGTTTGAGACTTGTGTTTCATCTAAAATTCTGACGTTATCTTTCTTCTGTGTGTCCTAAATGCCCCTATATAGTAACTTTTCTACCATCATCCATCCATTTCCTAGATTTTGATCAGACATGTATATCACAGACCGTGCTTGGGTATAAGAAATATATGGATCATTTTTGTACTAATAACGTTGAACATTAATTAATGTTTGATGATTACTAAATTGAATTCTCCTCTTTCTAGCATTTGTGTCAAACCACTTGCATTCGAATAGCACTATACGTCATCGGGATCTGTATATCAACTCAATAAATGATTGTAACACTCTGTATAAGTCAATAATATCATATCCGTGTTCTCGCGGTACTATAATTCCATAATTCTGAGTGATATGTGAAACATCTCATTGCTCAGTATGAAATCTAACTCCGTTCACAACACATTCACTGTATTCGTAAGCCTCTTTTGAGGCCCATATACCAATGCAACTAACGAAGATGACGAGTCCAATTGACCATTTTTCACTTGATTGTTTATCTTACACATGATAATATTTGCATGTTAATATAAAAAGCATTAAATATTTACAGTTAGAATAAAAATAAATAGTCAATGTTAGGGCTTACAATTGTCTCAAACCATTTAGGAATTTTTTTGTGTCTTCCATCAACGTTGTGGTCACTACCACATTATAACATGGTAATATATTGCCTACAAAAAAATGAATTACGTTAATGTAAGACAAATAAAATACACTAATGCACATACAAGACTTATGTTAAGTACAATTGGACTTCATCATAATTACTCAATATAAACCAATGCACACATTGAGCTTCCACAATTGTTAGTAATTTGACACCTAATGCTCCAAATGGTCTGTAATTTTAACCAAACACTGTGATATCTTGCTGATAAAAGTCATCTCCATCATAGTTTCTTAGCCGATGATTGAAAGGAGTTTCAATATTCTGCATGTATATCAAACAAAATGTTATTGCCTTACTGATTAAGACCAAATCTGCTATTGACTCTTCATTCCGCGCTTTGTTTTTCAAATATTATTTGTAAGCCCCAAAGCCCTAAAGTTATTACAACAAATTTTCATTATTGATAATTTTAATGCAAAATCAAATTTAAAAATGTAATATTTAAAATTTAATATTACCTCTTAATGAGGTACATCCATATGTGATGGACAAGACCTCCCCTCTTAGCTTCGGATAGAAAATGTACGGCCAGATGTACCATCACATCAAAAAAAACGGGTGGCAATATTTACTCCAGCTTCATAGGATTATCACGATTCCTCGCTCAAGTTTATCAATAACAGATGTGGTTAATGTCATTTGATATAATTATTTAAAGAAGCAGTATAGATCAAGTACGACGTCGCATACATTTGACGGTATACAAGGTCAAATGCCAACAGGAATGAAAATCCCAAGAAGCTTATGACATTTGTGACTCTTTAAGCTAGTTATCGTATCATCTCTGACCCAACATCCAATATTCGATGCATAACCATCAGGAAATTTAACCATTTTCAGACAATCACAAATATTTTCCTCTCTGATTGAGTTAGCACGTAACTAGTATGTGGCTTAATAAGATCTCGAGGAGTGACATGTAAATACAATCACTGCGAATTCTACGATCTTGTAGGTCCAATCTAGCATTTACAGTGTCTTTCGTCTTACCCGGAATTTTGAACAGTGTGCCCACTAAACTCTCGCATATGTTTTTTTGTATATTAATTACATCCAAATTATGTCGCAGACTCAGATTACCCCAATACTCTAACTCAAAGAAAATACTCTTTCCCGTCCAATTCAACTCATCAGGTTGATGTTTTCGATTTTTATCTTTTTTATTAGGATGTTTCCCCGGTGTGTTGTCTCTGAGATGTTGATGTTGGCAAAGTATGTCAAATCCAGACAATGGACTAGGCATATTTTAAGGTTATTGTTGACCATTGGATAATTTAATTTTCTGCTAATGATGACTTAACTCAAGAAATCTCATGTATCATGTGTATCATTTTTATTCTGTATCGTTGCGAAGGTGTTTGACCCCCACAAACTAGACCTGCCATGTATCCCTTAGTGCCTATCCAGATAATGAACCATAAGTTGGAATGGAGGTAAGTTATATGGAATAAAAATAACGTGTGCCACATGCTGTAAGAGTTATACATATTCCCAAACATGTTAAAATCATCAAAGGAGAGACCTAACCTTACATGGGGGTTCTCAGCGAAACGAGGGTACGTGTCATCAAATTTATTCCACTCAGTTCCATCCGTATGATGTCTGAGTATGCCCTCCACACCGACCCTCTTTTCATGATTCCACTTCATTTCAGTCGTTGTGTGTCGTGACATGAACAACCTCTGTAGCCTGAGCGTTAATGAGAAATATCGTAATATCTTCTGAGACACTTTCTTCCCAATACCATTGATTTTGTATCGACTTTCACTACAAATCGGACAACAAGCATCAATGGATTCATAACCCATTCCCATATCACTTAATATATTCATCACTTTTATGTGTAATAATTTCACAATGAAATTCAAGATCGATACCCATCACCTTCAAATGGTTTTTTTTTTTGGCCTCATCAAGTAGTTCACAAAATAAATTTTGATCATTTCCACCTAACACTGGTATGTCACCGCCAACACTATGACCAACTTGTGGACCTTATAAGTCAAGGAAAGCATAAATTATCTCATTGTGTATAGGTTGATTATAACTACTACTCCATTCACTAGAATTAAAAAATCGTGATTGAGAATTATACTGCTCACCATGATAAATCCACGTACGGTAAGTTGGTGATATTTCCGACATGTATAAATGATTATGAGCTTCATCTAACAATTTCTTTTTCTTATTCAAACAATTTGTACATGGATACCGAACACGACCTTCTGCATCAATGTGTTGCTTTGCCGATTCCATGAACTCGTACACTACACTCCATTACGGTATTCAACACTCAATCTATCTACCGAGCTCATCTAATTTCTATCAATTTCGGCCAAATATCTACATATAAAAATATAATTATTAGACATCATATTACACTCATCAACATCACCAATTCATTAATTATTTATTTAAGCATTCACATATATATTTAGTTAATTAATTAATTAGTTACAAAATAAACATATTTAGTTAATTAAATAATCTATATATATGCATCATAAACCACTAACACAATGTATATAATAAACATAATGATGAAAAATTGAAACCCTAATTTTTTAGAAAGATTAAACTTAAATTAATTTAGTGAGAGTACTGATTCAATTATAAAGAAAAATAATAAAGAGAGATGAAAGAAAATTTACCTTATGAAAAATTAGAGTTTTGTTGAAAATTTGTAGAGTAAACTTGCAGATGAGAGATTAAAATTGCAGATTAGAGAAATAGCAGAGGGAAGAAGAAGTGTTTGTGGTTCTGCATTTTAATATAGTTTTAGCGTTGAATAAAATAAATTCGACGCTACAAATGTGATATTTAGCGTCGAAACTAACTTTCGACATCAAATGTAAAAAGATTGTCGGTGGTATTTTCATAAACCTTTAGCGTTGACATAATATTCGACACTAAATGACACATTATAGAATTTCTTTTATTCGACGTTAAAATTTGTAATTATAGCATCAAAAATTATTTCGACGCCGAAGGTAAGGGGGTATCGGTGGAATTGTCAAAAACCTTTAGTGTCGACATATATTCGATGCTACAATTATAACTTTTAGGATCATATTGGATATTCGACGTTAAAAGTTTAACCTTTTATGTTGAAAAGTTTTTTCTACACTAAAAGTTTACTATTTAGCATCGAATACCTAAATCGATGTTAAAAGTGATTTTTAGCGTCGAATATAATGCGACGCTAAATGTTTAAACGCTAAAGATCCATTTTCTTGTAGTGGTGTCAGTAAATTACCTCGGTGATAAAGGCTTTGCTCTTAAATAGTTTATTCCCCCTTAGGTCTAATATGTGATGAGAAACTTCTAAGGGCACATGGCATAGGTCTCGGAGATTAGTTAAGATGCGAGTAAAGACCCAAATTAAACACCTCAATTATCAAAAATAGTGTTGTCTAAATATATTTGATGGTACACAATATTTTACACATATCATTGTTGTGATTTGACTTAATCTTCGAGTCTTTTTTAAATATATTTGTCGAGCCGATAACAAATGGAATGGTTTTTGAAGACTTTCAAGGTAAAGAAAATAACGGAGACTTTGAAGTTTAAAGGGTCATGGGTTACAAAATACTGGATCAGCAGAAATAGGAATAGGTACCGGTCCATGTCTTGATCAGAAACAACAAATAGAATGAAACTTCCCTACACGTACCCAAAATTATACCATTTTCAATCCCCCTATTCATACTCTATTTTATTTTACTTTTTTGTTTTTTTGTTTTATAAAAACCAAATAACATCATCTTCTTCATCATATGTTTAAACTTTAAAGAAAAATAATATGAGCAATAATAATAGAAATATAGTGGAGAGAGCTCTTAGCAGCCTGGGGAAAGGCTTCGATTTAACATCCGATTTCAGGCTCAAATACTGCAAAGGCGAAGAAAGATTAGTACTACTCAATGAAACTGACAAACGCCAGATCTCTGTGCCTCTTTTCGGATCCTTTAACGATGTCTCCACCGATATCAAATCCGATAAAGGTGACCGAACTCGTTACCAATCCGATATTCTCAACTTCAACCAGGTATATATTATATACAAAAATACTAATATTATTCCAGTAATTGCATATCAAATCCAAATGTTAATTTCCTTTTTTTTTTCACATGTAGATGTCAGAGTTTTTTAATAAAAATTCGTTGAAGCCGGGGAAGATTCCATCGGGGTTGTTCAACGCTATGTTTAATTTTGAGAGTGGTTCATGGGCAAAAGATGCAGCTACCATTAAATATTTAGGACTTGATGGTTACTATATAATACTTTTTAACGTTCATATTGATCGGTTTCCACTCGTCCTCTCCGATGAAGTTCGAAATGCAGTCCCTTCTTCTTGGGATCCCTGTGCCCTAGCAAGGTGCGTACGTACGTACTTAATAAACATGCCTTCGTTTTTTATCTTCTTAATTACTTTGTCTTTGCTTCTGGCTTTTTATTTGTGGCTTCTTGCTGCTATAAAAACTAAAGGGTATAATATAAAAAGTGAAATTTAATATTTTTTTTTGGGGGTTTAAGAGAATGGATGCAACAAGAATTAGATTTCGAATTGTTATTAATCAATTTTTTAAAATTTTATTTATAATGTTATAAAAGGACAAATTTTAGTATATCTTGATGTGATTCTTTTGTTTTATTTCTTGTCTAGAAGTGGATTAATTTGCACCGTTTCTTTATTTTTTGTGTTACAAGTAGGGAAGATAATATGACTAGTTCAGCGGAATATTTCAATACCGATCTCATCATGTTTATATAATTAGAGATCGTTTTATTAAATATTGTTTCGTTAAATTTTCGTCTCATTTTTTATTCCAGTATATTTTTTTTTAATATCGTTTCATACCATTTTCAAATTAGGATATAAAAAAAAATCTCAAATCCCTTTCCAAACTAGATGAGAAAATTGACATGAAAATATTTTATATATATATATATATATATATATAAAATTTAAATTCTATTAAACCCATAACCGTTTTCGCAAAATCACAATACCTTCAAACCAATCACTTAAGCTTTCACATAACAATTATTGATTCCCCATAAATGTTTCTATTAATATGAACGAATGGACATAAATACTTGCTAGTTATGTAACGTAGCAAACTGGCAGCCTTTCAATTATTTGCTCTGCCTCTGTCAAAATCTTTTTAGCTTAATAAACAAATTGGTAACACTATTCAAATCCTTTGATTTGGAAATTAATCTATGAAAAGACACCAATTAGCCAATAACTGATTCTTAAAAAGTCAAGCCAATAAGCTGTTAGTTCAGTCTAAATGCTTAAAAATTGCAAATTTTGAAGAAGTGACTGCTTTATTATTTGACCACCTATTCATTTTTGATTCACTGAAGTATTTATTTATTTTCCTTTTATTGCACTAATAACATAATAATGTGACATCACAATAATGTCAGCCTGCTCTTTGCTATCTGTATGTATCTTGATTTTGACGAATTTCATTCACATGGTTGTCAAAATTTTGTGCCTTTGATTTTGGGGATTGCTACACAAAATGTGAACGTGGCACATTATTATATATGGGTGACATCTACTTTTCTGAAAATTTCTCTGCTTTGGCTGGAGTTTGGTGACTTTTCATATTCAGCAGCCAAACTTACTAGAATATTTATAGTAAAATGAAATAAGAGAAAAATATTCCCAAAAATTGAAAGTGTCAAAGGAATATATGACCAAACAATTGAATAAAATAGCAGTACCCCTTGGAATTTCTAAGTGAATTAAGAAAGATCATGTCATCAATTTTAATTTTTCATAATATTTGTTTGACAGATTCATAGAGAAATATGGAACTCACATCATTGTGGGGTTGAGTATTGGTGGCCAAGATATGGTGCTAGTCAAGCAAGATAATTCTTCAAATTTGGGGCCATCAGAGCTCAAAAAACATCTTGATGATCTTTGTGATCAACTGTTTAGTGGGACCTGTAACTTCACTCCAAAAATTAAAGAACAAAAGAATAAGGTTCAAATTAATTTTAAGCAGCTCTAGCTTTTGCTTACTATGTAAATTTATTGTTAATTAATATCTTCATTATTTACTTGAATTGCAGCCACCTCAGGCTTTCAAAGTATTTGATCCAACACCTGCTGCTTTCAACAGCTTCTCATCCACAAGTTCAAAAGATGTAGGTTTTGTTCTCACACATGTTGTTGCTCTTACTATTTTTTCGAGGGAAAATGATTTCAGGGTTCCTTTTTTTAATTACTTATCATATTCTTAATTTTTCATAATTATCTATCAGGTCTCTATCATTCTAACAGTGAAGGATCGTTACTAAATTCTATATTATTACTGTTAAAATAGTAACAAAAATGATAATCGTGACGTCCTGTCTGGTCGTGGTCTAGTCCTATTATGATTCGGGACGAAAAATTATCTTTAATCCTGATAGACTTGTAAAAAATCGAAATGAAAAATCATCCCAAACCGTGATCGAAATTTTTATTCGGGAAAGACTTTCGTCCCAAATCTCGAACAAGTTTTGAAATTTTCTATCAACCCTAAACAACATGAATCTAATAGGTAATTACTAAAAAGATTAGTGACAGCTAGAGGGCATTCTCCATTTTATTTATGAATTGATGTAACATTGAAGTAGTTGCTATTCAGGGAATCAGTGTGATATGTTCAAGGAGAGGAGGTGATCCATCGGCCAACAGCCACTGTGAGTGGCTTCTAACAGTACCTTCAAACCCAGATGCTGTACACTTTAACTTCATTCCCATCACTTCTCTTCTTAAAGGAGTTACTGGCAAAGGCTTTCTATCACATGCCATCAACCTCTATCTTAGATGTGAGTGCTTATATTTTACTTTCTTTCTGGTCTTCATTTTTAACTTGGCTGTTCTGATTCTTATACTTTTGTAATTGCAGATAAGCCTCCTATAACTGATTTGCAGTACTTTCTTGACTTCCAAACACACAAAATTGGGCTCCAATTCACAATGATCTTCCACTTGGTCCCACTACTAATATGACTACTCTATCACCTGCCCTCAATTTCCACTTGATGGGCCCTAAGCTCTATGTAAATACTAGTCAGGTACAATAATTTTTTATTTTTTATTTTTAATTTCCGACAATCTTCAAATATTATAATTTGATTTACATATATTTGATTATTTATCGTACAATCTAAAAGTCTACTAAGCATAGCTCGAAAACTTAGGCAACTATAATTAAGATCTCTATCCCACACCCAGCGAGATATACGTGCTTCACAAATTTTTAGAGAGACGTGGGTAATGAATTTATTTTGGGCACAAATAATTACCCTTCTTCTCTTTTAGTTTGTTTGATATTTCCTCGATAATATTATCTAAAAATATAACAAAAAATTTATTTTCATCATCAGGTTACATCCGAAAAGAGACCTGTCACAGGAATGCGTTTATATCTCGAAGGAAGGAAATGCAACAGGTAATTAATTCTTCAATACCATATCCAAGCCCAATGCGGATCTCATATAATTTCTTATATAAAATCCTGCAACTGACATTATATATATATATATATATATATATTCTTCTAATTTCAGGCTAGCTATTCACCTGCAACACCTCTCAATCACCCCATCAGTGCTCGAAAACAAGATACACATTGACACACAACTATGGCGAGGATCAAACGTTATTGATGATAATCACCAATTCTTCGAACCCATCCAGGGAAAATATTTCTCCCACATATGCACAGCCCCAGTTAAATATGACCCCAAATGGGCTACAAGAAAAGATGTTGCCTTCATCGTCACCGGCGCCCAACTTCACGTACAAAAACAGGAATCAAAAAGCATTCTCCATCTCCGGCTCTTGTTCTCCAAGGTTTCGGATTCTTTGATTGTCCAATCAAATTGGGCACAGAGCTCGTCCGGATTTTCTCAAAAGTCTAGTATTTTATCCGCAATTAGTACATCAATATCAGGCAATCAAGATAAAGAGAAGAAACAAGTTATCATTGTGGATTCTGGGGTATTTCCTACGGGGCCGCCGGTGCCTGTGCAAACCCAGAAGCTTTTGAAATTTGTGGATACTTCACAGATGTGTAGAGGGCCTCAGGATAGTCCTGGCCATTGGTTAGTCACTGGAGCGAAGCTGGATTTGGAGAAAGGAAAGATTTGTCTTCAAGTAAAGTTCTCGTTACTAAACATTTGTTCATAACAAGGGAACAAAAAAAGCACTCACTTTTATTTTGTGAAGGTTTATATATCGGAAAGAACTTTTTTGTACATCTTAATGAATTGTTGTAATGTATGTATGTATGTTTAAACTGTTCAATTATGAACAAGTCTATACACACGTACGTAGCAACAAGTTGTTAAAAAAAACAAAAGGTGTATATATGACCAAAAATGATAGACATACGCAAAGAAATCTAGAAAATTTCTACCTACAGTGATGTTACGATGATCACTATACCTAAAGTGAGAGGGGTGTATAATTTTCGGGATTTCTTTATGTATGTCTATCACTTCTCATGTATCAGGATACGTTGGTTTGAAGCCATGTTTATAGTTTTGTGTAACTGTGTAAGAAACTAAAGATCAACACACTCCAGACACAGTCTTTGCTATTGCTTATCCTTCTTCAGATTCTGCAGCTTTCTAGTGTGAGAGAACAAAAATGATAGTCACATATTTCTGCATGAAATATTTTTATCTTATAGTGAAATGAGTTGGGTTTATTTATTTATTTATTTATATATTATTATTATTATTATTATTTAAATGATAAGTGTACAAAAATTAGTAAAAAATATAGCACAAAAGCACTACAAGATAAGGTTGTCTTTTAATTAAATTTTATTTATTTTTTAGTGTGTTTGTATTATTTTTTATATACCTATCATTGCTTCTTCTTCTTCTCTCTTCTTTCTTTTTTTTTTTTTTTTTTAATGGACTTAATTATGTGTTCAATATTTTGTTCTTTGAATGGGGCTAAATCAACTCAAAAATCTTTTTACTAGTGAGGTGGGATTTCACAATAAAAATAAAATAAAATGATGTTGGAAAATGCTTATTATTAAGTATTTTGAGGCAAAATTTTAAGCATGGTCCACTTCGTGTTAGTGGTTGGTTTTGAGTGATTCGGATACTCCTCCGTGAGTAGTTCGAAATGGTATACTCATATGATTAAAATGGTGCTTGGGTGAATGAGAAATTATTGCTCAAAGTTCACCAATTGGTGTTGGAAAATAAGGAGAAATGAGCTTGTCCCACTTGGGAAAGCTACTGGAGAGAAATTGTGCTTATATATGATTACTCATATGTAGATGGGTAAGTGTTATAAGGATAAAGGTTGTCTCTAAGTGCGCGCGCAGGGGGGTGCAAATCAAAATCCGAACAAACCTGACTCGTGTGCACCCGCGCGTCCTGCGTACACAAATACCGGACCAAATTGTGCGGGCCCGGCCTAGCCAATTTTTACAAGTCTCTTTATTTTTCTAAGCCTTTTGAAGTTCCATAACAGTTAAATTAATTCTATTAATTAACTTGGTGGTTACTTTAAATGAAAGGTCACCCACTAATGAGATTTAATTGGCATGTTTATTTCTTTTTAAAGAGAGCAGTGTTTTCGTTTTTGACACACATAACACATAAGAAAATTCAGAAGCTTTCGTTTTAAGAAAAAATAATTTTTCTCGGTTTTTTCTTTGTTTTGTTGAAAAAGTTATTTTTCTTCGATTTTTCCTTTATTTTTGTTGAAAAAGTTCAAACACTCGTGGTTCGTTGTAAAACAAGTTTGGTGGTGCCCATACTTGTTTATTTCCGTTGCATCCCGGGAAACAAATGTCTCACGTTCTACTGCACCTTCGGTAGGGGGCGAATTTATTTTAAGGAGATTGTTTCCATATCAACAAGCCTCGGAATATTGAAGCTTTGGTTCGGTTCTGACTCAAACACTGATTTCAGAGGCTCGCCGCAACTTCATCAGAGTCAGGGGTTGACTTCATCAGAGGCAGACACTTCGCCGAGCAACTTCATCAGAGTCAGGGGCATCATCACCGGGTTCCTCGTCAGACTCTTATTTCAGGTCTGCCGTACATCGTTTGGGTCTGCCTTCAGGGTCTGCCGCCAGACGCACAACGCTTCAGGGTCTGCCGTCAGACGCACTTCGCTTCAGGGTCTACCGCCAGACGCACTTTGCTTCAGGGTCTACCACCAGACGCACTCGCTTCAATGTCTGAATCGCCATCTGGGTCTGAATCATACTTTAGGTTCTGCTCACCAGGGTCTAACTCTGCTCGTTGTTGGGTCTGTATTAACTCATCAGGGTCTGAAGCTTTACATCAGGGGCTGAGTGATTGAGGCTGGTTCCGGATCTCCTAACTACATATATTATTCGTATTGTGTTTACTGTTTGTTCAAGTCTTTGTAAGAATATAGTAACATATATAAGTGCAATAGTCTTAAAATAAAATTCGATCTGTGGATATGGAAAACAGTCCAAACACAGTTGATCCGAATGTGGCAGCCTCTTCGGCCGGCCAAAATGCATCACCCTCTGGGCTTAATGTGTCAGCCCTTGTGGCTGGCCAAAGTGTTGCTGCCTCTATGGCTAGACAACATGTTGGATATGTGAGTCATGTCAATCCTACCGTGGAAAAACCTGAAAAATTCAATGGTCAGAATTTCAAAAGGTGGCAACAGAAAATGTTCTTTTATTTGACCACGTTGAACCTTGCAAGGTTCCTAAAGGAAGATGCTCATGTACCCAAAGATGGTGAGATTGATATTCAAGTGATCAGTGTCATTGATGCTTGTAAACATTCTGAATTCCTATGTCAGAATTATATGCTGAATGGGCTAAGTGATTCCTTGTACAGTGTGTACGTCGTAATGAAAACAGCAAAAGGGCTTTGGGAATCTTTAGATCGAAATATAAAACTGAGGATGCCGGTACTAAGAAATTTATCGTAGGCCGATTCCTAGATTTTAAGATGGTTGATTCCAAAACTGTGTTAAGCCAAGTACAAGAACTGCAGATTATTCTAGCAGAAATTCATTCTAAGGGGATGATTTTAAGTGAAACCTTCCAACTCGATAATTGAGAAACTACCACCTAGTTGGAAAGATTTCAAGAATTATCTAAAGCATAAGCGAAAAGAAATGAGCATTGAAGACTTGGTTCTTAAGCTTAGAATTGAGGAAGATAACAGAGTATCTGACAAGAGAGGAATAACTCATGAGGCCAAAGCAAATGTTGTTGAACATGGCCATAAGAACAAGAACCTCAAGAATAAAGGGTCAAAGATGGGCCCTAAAGGAGGAGTTTCCAAGAAATCCAAATTTCAAGGAAGATGCTTCAACTGTGACAAAATGGATCACAAGTCTTCTGAGTGCAGACTGCCGAAGAAGGAAAAAAAAAATCAAGAGGCTAATGTGATGGAAAACATGTCTCAAGATGTTTCAGATATTAACCTTTCTGCTGTGGTTTCTGAGGTGAATCTGGTGGGTTCTAACCCAAGAGAGTGGTGGATTGACACTGGTGCCACTCGAAATGTGTGCTCGAACAAGAGCATGTTTTCTTCATTTGAGCCTGTTGGTAATGGGAAAAAAATATACATGGGAAATTCATCAATATCTGAGATTGAAGGTCAAGGCAAGGTGATTCTGAAGATGACCTCTGAGAAAGAGTTGACTTTGAACAATGTTCTGTATGTACCAGAAATACGGAAGAATCTTGTGTCTGGATCACTTTTGAACAAGCACAGATTCCGGATGGTGTTCGAGTCTGATAAAGTAGTTTTGATTAAAAATGGGATGTATATGGGAAAAATGTATGTAACTGATGGGCTCTTTAAGCTTAATGTAATGGTTATTAAACTAAAGAATATCAATAAAACTAGTTCTTCTGCTTATATTGTTGAGTACTCTAATCTATGGCATGGTAGATTAGGACATATTAATTTTAATTCATTGCGGAAATTAATTAACATGAATCACATTCCCAATTTTAAAATTGATAACAAACATAAGTGTGATACTTGTATTGAGGTAAAACTAACTAGATCATCATTTCATAGTATTGAAAGAAACTCTGAACCAATTAATCTAATTCATACCGATGTATGTGATTTTAATTCAATACAATCGAGAGGCGGTAATAAATATTTTATTACCTTTATTGATGATTGCACGAGATTTTACTATGTGTATTTGATGAAAAGCAAGGACGAAGCTATAGATAAATTTGTTCTCTATAAGAATGAAGTTGAGAATCAACTGAATAAAAGAATTAAGGAGTTAAGAAGTGATCGTGGTGGTGAGTATGTTTTTCCTTTTGAATCACTTTGTGAACAAAATGAAATCATACATCAAACCATAGCTCCTTATTCACCTCAATCCAATAGGATTGCAGAACGGAAGAATCTTACCTTGAAAGAGATGATGAATGCTATGTTAATCAGCTCTGGCTTACCTCAGAATATGTGGGGAGAAGCTGTCTTATCAGCTAATTAACTTTTAAATAAGGTACCACAGAAAGAAGAAGGGAAAACTCCTTATGAAATGTGGAAAGAAAGAGTACCTTCCTATAAATTCATATGAGTGTGGGGGTAACTTGCCAAAGTAATCGTTCCTCCACCTAAGAAGGTGAAGATATGACCAAAAATTGTTGATTGTATTTTTATAGGATTTGCACATAACATTAATGCTTGTCGATTTCTTGTGTATGAGTCTAATATACCAGATATTCACAAAAATTCGATAATGGAGTCGAGGAATACATCCTTTTTCAACACCATGTTGGCAAATGGTTTCAAAATCAATGAATGTGATAAATGTATCTATGTCAGAGAGACAGAAGTTGGCTATGTCATTTTATGTCTCTACGTTGATGACATATTAATTGTCGGGGGTAATGTTAAAATGGTGAAATCTACCAAGAATATGCTGAAATCCAAGTTTGACAAAGATCTCGAGAAGTCTAGATGGACTTATTCTTGATCAGTCGCACTATATGGATAAAATTCTTGGTAAATTGAACAATGATGATTCTGCTGTGGCTAGAACTCCTTTAGACGTGAGTCTACATCTATCGAAGAATAGAGGAGAGGGTATATCTGAAATAGAATACTCTAGAGTGATTGAGAGTCTGATGTATTTATCAAGTTGTACAAGACCTGATATAACATGTACAGTAAACAAGCTCAGTAGATATACGAGTAATCCAGGGGTTGATCACTGGAAAACAATAGTAAGAATACTCAAGTATTTACATTTTACTCGTAATTATGGGTTGCACTATCATAGATATACAACCGTAATCGAAGGATACAGTGATGCAAACTGGATATCTGATATGAAAGACTCAAAGTCTAACAGTGGCTATGTGTTTACACTAGCAGGGGCAGCTATATCATGGAAATCTACCAAACAAACTATGATAGCCAGATCTACAATGGAATCAGAATTCATTACATTAAATAAGTGTGCTGAAGAAGCAGAATGGCTGCGAAATTTTCTAGAGGATATTCCAATTGGCCTAAACCAGTGCCAGCAATTTACATTCATTGCGATAGTCAATCTGTAATTGGAAGGGCACATAACAATATGTATAATGGTAAGTCTAGACATATTCGTCGTAGACACAATACCGTTAGATAATCACTCTCTACTGGAGTTATTTCGATTGACTATGTAAAGTCAAAGGATAATGTTTACGCCCAAATATTACTTGCGGTTATCGCAGTACAGTTGGGGTGTCGATTCCACAGAGAGAAGGTTACATGAACAAATTTACTTAAACAGAAACGTTAGCAATAACTATTTAAAGGAAAGATTAAATACGATGTAAATTAAGGAATTTAAAGACTTAAAGGATTTTAACAATAATGAAAAAAATAGCAAAGCATCCGGGTTCCCTCTTGTACCTATTACCTATATTCCGTTATCGATTCATGTTATTACACAATTGAGGATTTCACGTCCCAAATCAACAATTGGAAGATATTCAATTCTACACCAGTTTAAGTTCTAAGGTAATTGTTATTCAATCTTCCCTACGTTTACAACTCACAAGGTTATCGTTACAACCTATCCAACGACGACAATATACCCTCGGACAATACTGCAGCAGAGGATCAACTCGCAAAACAACCTTAATCTATCAAACCAATTTTACCAACAACACATAGAAAAAGCGTGACTGAATCTATATATAAACTAATAAAATATAGTTCTCAATTAATCCATAGAATAAAGAGATGAAGAGAATAACAATTATATTAATCAATTAAATTCATTCATGAATCAAATAACAAAAATACAAGAATTGGGTATAAGAGTTCGCCCTTAGCTTTGCTTGGGAGATTAGTTCTGCATGCTAGATGAAGAAACAACAGAGATAGATGGAGAAATCATTGGTTCTGATCCCCGGAATTTGCACGGCTCTGTTTTCTCTTTTTGTATTGTGTAACTAGCCTCTCTTTGTGTTTTGGACGAAGTCTCATATTTATAGAAGTATCAGGGAGTCATTAGGATTTCAGAAAACCCTAAAATCCGAAACCTGGAACGCGTAGGAATTCCCTGCGCAGCGCCACAGCGCCGATCTGTCTGGAAACTGCATGGAGTCTGGCTTCTGGGGGCGCCGCGGCGCCAAACTCTCAGGAATTTGGCTCGGGCTCCTGGTGGGCGCCACGGCGCCCACTTTTCTTCTTGTTCTTGGCGCCATGGTGCCAAGTTTGACTTGGCTCCTTACTTGGCGCCATGGCGCCAAGTTTACTCTTACCTTATGGCGCCATGGCGCCATAGGTTTGATGGTGAATGGCGCCATGGCGCCATTCCCCCTGGACTTTGTATGTGGTTCCGGCGCCATGCTCCCTGCTCGTCCTGTGTGTTCCCAGGGGTTCCCAAAATTCTTGTAAAATTCCCGGATCCATGTATTAATATTCCTACAAATAAAAATCATTAAATTAGTGTAAATAATAAATATTTTACAATTAATATAATAATAGGAATTATGTAATAAAATATGAATTATATAACTAAATACTTAACAATAACCTAGATAAGTGATGTTTTAATGTACATTTTCATGTACTTATCACAACCCCCAACCAGCTTATTGCTAGTCTCTAGCAATTCAAGCGTAAAATAAAATGAAAATTAAATAAATAAACTATCTAAGCCACTTTCGTAGGGATCACGATTGCATTTAGCGTATGCAACAAGCCTTTAAACCCCTAGGTGTCCCTAGTGGACGAGTTATAGTCTCGTGAGGGCTTACAGCGACGATACCCACAAACGTCATTCAAAACATATAATCATAAAATAAAAATTAAAAATCAAACAGTCCCAATAGTTTCACATAAGTTTGTCCTCAGAGAATGCATAATAATGAAACAAAAGAACTTTCAAAGTACTCAACGCAACTCAAATCTAAATCTTTGAATAAATCATCTAGGCTAGACTCAACGTGTGTGTGTGCTAAGGTTCGTTCACAGCTTTATTCCCAGGTAAGCCAACTCAATGATTTCATTTAAAAATCGGGGTCGAATGGGTCTAACCAACCTAGATATCTCAATTAAGCTCTGTAGTTGCTTTTTATGTGTGCTCAATATGGTATGATTTGTTTCTTTTCTTTCTCGTCTCTTGTTGCTCTTTCTTTTGAATTTTTCTTTCAACACACCTACCCTTTAAGGTAGCATTTCTCCTCATGGTGGTCCTAATACTCGCCCATGGGTAGCTTCACGCTTATCGGTTATAGGTGGTTCAATATCTTTCTTCAGAGACTTTTTCTCTTAATTGCAACCATACCTTACGTCATAACACAAGCAAATCAGGATAGATATCTAAGCAAACGGTCATTCATCGACATATAATTTCTTCAACTAGTCATTTTGTTAACTACTCAGGCTTTTACTGTTAAAAACCTATAATTAAGTGCTTACGAGTCTAACATAGATAAACTACTCAAGTCATCAGATAAAAGTACATTAAAGGACTTATCGTTTCTAAGATTTCATTCTAACACAGACAATATCATCATATAAAAGTACATTAAAGGACTTATCGTTTCTAAGATTTCATTCTAACACAGACAATATCATCATAGGAACTATGTTTAACTATCAGGGACTAAAACAAAACAAAACAAATTTTTTTTATATGTATTTATGACAGGTATTATCATGCGCATGCATACACCCCCACACTTAAAACTTGCATTGTCCTCAATGTAAGATAAATATAAAGAAAAGGATTAAGGAACAACACTACCAGGTGCGGAGTTTATCAGGTTCCTACTGGCGAGACTTTGGTTGTGTGGCTGTGTAGGTTGTGCTAACTCCTGCATAAACACTCATGCAAACAGAAAAATAAACATGCAGTTAGCACACAATAAAATAAAACTAAAGTAAATGAAATAAAAAAATTAAAATAAATGCAAATGCAAGGGTTGCCACCCCGCTAGCGCTAAGTTTAACGTCTTCAGCCGGACGCAAGCACTCAAGTCGTCATGGTGGTTTCCATCGAGCGTACTGATAAAGGCATGGAGGGGAATTTCTGTCTGGCTGCGGCAGTGTATTCACTGATCCTCCATGGTCTGGTGGCTGAAAATCTTGACTGCACATATTAAAACGTTGATTTAACCCCATTTTTAACCTTCCAGGTAACATCTTTAATTGAACACGAACTCTTCTTTTCCTCATTTTACGATTCTTTAGGATCATTTTCACTTCAAGAGCATTTGATTCATGTTGTAGGAAAGCTGTTTTTGGCAGGACTGCTTCGAGCATGTATGTACCTTGACACTCATCATCATCTCGTGGTTGTTTTTCAACATGAAAAATATTTACCTCTAGAGTCATATTTCCAAATGATAGCTTCATTAGACCGTTCCTGCAATTAATAAGGGCATTAGCTGTAGCAAGAAAAGGTCTACCTAAGATAAGCGGAATTTTGGACTCGACATTAACCACAGACTGGGTATCTAAAATTAGGAAGTCAACGGGGTAGTAGAATTTATCAATTTGAACTAAGACATCCTCGACTACTCCCCGTGGTGTTCTAATAGATCGGTCAGCTAACTGTAAAGCTACTGATGTGGGTTTAATCTCGCCAAGCCCTAACTGCACATAAATCGAATATGGCATGAGATTAACACTAGCACCTAAATCTAATAGTGCTTGACCAAACTCATGGGTGCCAATGTGACAGGTAATGGTGGGACATCCTGGATCTTTATACTTTGGCGGAGTCCTCTGTTCAATTACTACACTTGCCTGCTCTGTCAAGAATGCAGTCTTTTTCACGTGATGCTTTCTCTTCATAGTACATAGATCCTTTAAAATCTTAGCATATGTGGGAACCTGTTTGATTACATGTAACAACGGAAGGTTGATCTTTACTTGCTTAAGATGTTCTAGGATCTCACAGTTTGGGTCTGCAGCTCTGATAATGGGCCTAAGGGCTTGAGGAAATGGTACTCTAACCTGGTAAGGTGGCTCTCGATCTTCCTGTGAGGTGGTGTTATCAATATCTTTAGGGTCTCCTACAGTTTTGGGAGTATCATGTGCCCCTACCTCTTTACTACTTCTAGTGAATATAGCATTAACACCTTTCACATTAGTTGTTTCGTGATTAGCCTGTGTCATGTGTTGGCCTTGTGGATTTGGTTGAGCCTGAGATGGGAATTTTTCTTGTTCGCGCACACTCAAGACATTAGTTAACCTAGAGATCTGATTCTTAATCTCCCTATTATCTTCAACTACTTGAGTTATCAATGACTCAAACCTTTGGTTTGTTTTATTCTGGGTTTCCACGATCACCTTCTGGGCTTCCACAAATGCTTGCACTGTATCCTCTAGAGAATTTCTAGAAACTGTAGGTGTGTTATACTGAGGGGTACTATAACCTCTAGGTGGTGATGTCTGACTCGGCTGATGAGACTCTTGCTTCCAACTAAGGTTGGGATGGTTTCTCCACTAGGATTATAGGTGTCTGGGTATGGTATGTGAGGCTTTTGATACGTCCCTAATGCATGGCATTGTTCGTCATATGTCTCTTTCGTCTCACCATATACCGGATACTCTTGAGATTCTAGCTGGGCTACTGAATGCATTGTCCTGCTGTCTTTGGCTATTAAGGCTCCTACCTGCCTAGTTAACAGCTCAACTTGTGTCTTAAGGCTATCCTCTTCCCTAAAGTGTTGTAGGCTTATGCTAGGAAAGTGTGTGTCCTATCAGTGTTATCTATGACATTAGGTCCACTCCAGTATGTGATTTCTTAGCCAGGTCATCTAAATACTCGAATGCCTCATCAGGGTCCTTTCGAATGAACTTACCATTGCACATGGTCTCAACGAATTGGCGCTCCCTAGGTGTCAACCCATCATAGAAGTAACTAACTAAACGCCAACTTTCAAATCCATTGTGAGGGCAACTAGCTAACAACTCATTATACCTCTCCCATGCTTGATAAAAGGGTCTCACTGTCTTTCTGGAAAATGTGGAGATCTGTTTTTTTAGGGCATCCGTCTTGTGGTGTGGGAAATATTTATCAAAGAATGCCCGGGTCATCTCGCCCCACGATCCTATTGACTTGGGTCTTAAAGAATACAACCAACTCTTAGCTCTATCCTTAAGGGCAAAGGGGAAGAACTTAAGTTTAATTGTGTCAGTGGTTCCAAACCGGTCGTGGAAGGTCGCTACTACCTCTTCAAATTCCCTAATATGCACGTAAGGGTTCTCGCTCTCTAAACCGTGAAAAGTTGGAAGATACTGTATCATTCCAGGCCTAAAGTCTATGTGTGGTGCATTAGGGGGAAACATGATGCATGAAGGTGTAGCCGTGCGAGTTGGGTGGCGGTACTCTTCAAGAGTCCTCCTAGGTTGTCTCTCATATTCACTCATGTTATGTGCGCTAGATGCGGGTGATGTGAAGAGTGGATTTTCAAATATGGTTTCAGAGTCTGAGCTTTCTTCTTCAGTCCTAACAAATCTACCAAATCTATCCCTACGTCTAAACATGTAATTGAAGCTTAAATAATACGGGAAACAGGAAAAAAAAGTATATAAATAAATAAAAAAAAGAATAAACTAAAAATTAAAATTTAACTAAAACTAAAATAGAATTAAAATAACTAAAATGAATACTAAAATAAAATTATTATGAACAAAAATAAAAAGAGAACTAATAATAATAAATAAAAAAAATTAAAATAAAAACTAAAATATTAAAAAAAAATATAAATACGCGAATAATGGATAAAATAAAATAAAATACTAATAAAAAAAAATGGAACGAAGTTACCGCTTCGTTATTAAATAAGCAAACCTGGTCATTTTGCTTGTAAACCGTCTCCCCGGCAACGGCGCCAAATTTTTTACGCCCAAATATTACTCGCGGTTATCGCAGTACAGTTGGGGTGTCGATTCCACAGAGAGAAGGTTACATGAACAAATTTACTTAAACAGAAACGTTAGCAATAACTATTTAAAGGAAAGATTAAATACGATGTAAATTAAGGAATTTAAAGACTTAAAGGATTTTAACAATAATGAAAAAAATAGCAAAGCATCCGGGTTCCCTCTTGTACCTATTACCTATATTCCGTTATCGATTCATGTTATTACACAATTGAGGATTTCACGTCCCAAATCAACAATTGGAAGATATTCAATTCTACACCAGTTTAAGTTCTAAGGTAATTGTTATTCAATCTTCCCTACGTTTACAACTCACAAGGTTATCGTTACAACCTATCCAACGACGACAATATACCCTCGGGAAATACTGCAGCAGAGGATCAACTCGCAAAACAATCGGTTATCGTTACAACCTATCCAACGACGACAATATACCCTCGGGCAATACTGCAGCAGAGGATCAACTCGCAAAACAACCTTAATCTATCAAACCAATTTTACCAACAACACATAGAAAAAGCGTGACTGAATCTATATATAAACTAATAAAATATAGTTCTCAATTAATCCATAGAATAAAGAGATGAAGAGAATAACAATTATATTAATCAATTAAATTCATTCATGAATCAAATAACAAAAATACAAGAATTGGGTATAAGAGTTCGCCCTTAGCTTTGCTTGGGAGATTAGTTCTGCATGCTAGATGAAGAAACAACAGAGATAGATGGAGAAATCATTGGTTCTGATCCCCGGGAATTTGCACGGCTCTGTTTTCTCTTTTTGTATTGTGTAACTAGCCTCTCTTTGTGTTTTGGACGAAGTCTCATATTTATAGAAGTATCAGAGAGTCATTAGGATTTCAGAAAACCCTAAAATCCGAAACCTGGAACGCGTAGGAATTCCCTGCGCAGCGCCGCGGCGCCGATCTGTCTGGAAACTGTATGGAGTCTGGCTTCCTGGGGGCGCCGCGGCGCCAAACTCTCGGGAATTTGGCCCGGGCTCCTGGTGGGCGCCACGGCGCCCACTTTTCTTCTTGTTCTTGGCGCCATGGCGCCAAGTTTGACTTGGCTCCTTACTTGGCGCCATGGCGCCAAGTTTACTCTTACCTTATGGCGCCATGGCGCCATAGGTTCGATGGTGAATGGCGCCATGGCGCCATTCCCCCTGGACTTTGTATGTGGTTCCGGCGCCATGGCGCCATGCTCCCTGCTCGTCCTGTGTGTTCCCAGGGGTTCCCAAAATTCTTGTAAAATTCCCGGATCCATGTATTAATATTCCTACAAATAAAAATCATTAAATTAGTGTAAATAATAAATATTTTACAATTAATATAATAATAGGAATTATGTGATAAAATATGAATTATATAACTAAATACTTAACAATAAACCTAGATAAGTGATGTTTTAATGTACATTTTCATGTACTTATCAGATAACATTACGGATCCGCTAATCAAAGGGTTAAACAGAGAGTTAGTTGTGAAATCATTGAGGGGAATGAGACTAAAGCCCATTAGATAATTTTTATTATGAAGGAAAACCCAACCTTGTTGATGGAGATCCCAGATTTAGGTTCAATGGGAAAACCTACTCGTAAAAGACATAATTGATTCACTGTGGGGGTTACCCTCTAGTCTATTCCTATGGTGAAATGAAACAGTGATGCTCGTATGGGTAGAGGTTAAGCAAAGGCTTTTAATGATTCTTATGCGTCGGGAATCCGAGCAGAGTATTACGAGATACACTTAAACAAGAAATCACCTATGTGGGAGAGAAATGGGGCCGCTTCAAAGGGAATTGTACAGGGCTCAATTCTTAGAAACTCTTGCAGAACCAGGTAGATGTTCATGGACAAAATGAACATAATAATGAGAACTCAGATGTGTTAGGTAAAACATATGTGTGATATATGTTTCCATTTACATGAACGGCAGTACAGTTCAATGCATCGCGTCCACTGTCAGCTAGTAAATGAGATATATTTTCACAAAGGAAGGTTCAAAGGCTGAGGCCAACCTATCCTATGCAGGTGTTGAATCGTTGAACTCTTCAAGGTCAAAATAAAATGTTTCTATAAAATAATTTTATTTGACATTTTTTACCAATTTCATTCATGTGGGAGATTGTTGGAAAATGCTTATTAGTAAGTATTTTGAGGCACAATTTTAAGCATGGTCCACTTCGTTTAGTGGTTTGTTTTGAGTGATTCGAATACTCCTCCGTGAGTAGTTCGAAATGGTCCACTGACATTCATTGTCCTTTATGTTGATGATGCATTGCTTATGGGCAATGACATTCCCATGCTACAATCGGTGAAAGCTTGACTTTCATTAAAATTCTCTATGAAAGATCTGTGAGAAGCAGCCTATATTCTAGGAATAAAGATTTACCAGGATAGATCTAGAAAGCTGCTTGGACTCTCCCAAAGCACGTACATTGACGAAGTGTTGAAAGAATTCAACATGGATCAGTCCAAGAGGGGACTGTTGCCAGCGTCACATGGCGTCACTCTATCTAAGGACATGTGTCTAAAAACTCAAGATGAGAGACAACATGAGTTGGATCTCGTTCGCTTCGGCAGTCGGATCGATCATGTATGTCATGATATGTACACGACCTGATGTCTCATATGTTTTGAGCATGTGCAGTCGCTATCAGGCCGATTCAGGTGATGGTCACTGGATGGCAGTTAAGAACATCCTTAAGTATCTTAGACGAACTAAGGATGCTTTCTTAATCTATGAAGATGGAGAACTTGAGGTAGCCGGGTATACCGATGCAAGTTTCCAAACCGATAAAGATGACTCTAAGTCACAATCCAGGTACGTATTTTGTTTGAACAACGGAGCAGTAAGCTGGAAATCTTCCAAACAAGAGACTGTTATTGATTCAACAACAGAAACGGAGTACATTGCTGCAGCTGAAGCGGCAAAAGAGGTAGTTTGGATCCGTAAATTCCTAATTGGATTAGGAGTAGTACCATTAGCAGCTGAGTCCGTTCCATTCTATTGTGACAATAACAGGGCTATAGCGCAGGCTAAGGAACCGCGGTCTCATCAACGATCCAAGTATGTTCTTTGACGTTTCCATCTGATTCATGAGATCATACATCGTGGTGATATGAATATCGAGAACGTCGCATCAGATGACAACATTGCAGATCCGCTGACGAAATTTATTTCACAGTAAAAGTTTGAGCGACATCTACATATTTCAGGTGTTAGATGCTTGAGTGACTGGTTATAGGCCAAGTGGGAGATTGTTAGATAATTATGATCCATAGCATCACTATTTGTAAAAGACATTATGGTTTTTGTACAAATTAAGTATGTGACTATGGAAATTACTATTTTATAATTTTGTAATTGGATTACTTAAATATAAAGTGATAAAAATCCTTATGATTAGTTCCGGATTATAAGATATGAGACAGTATTAATCCACTAAGGTTTAATCATTAAACATCCCTAGTCGTAGTACTATCAAGATTGGACATCGATAATGTGGAATAGACTAGTATTGCACTTATGCGCGTTGTGGGAGCATAACGGTATAGTTCTCATATATTTAAGTATTGGATGCTTGTGCAAGTGTGATATGAGGTTGTGTTTACCGATAGTACGGAAACAGCTTCGCTCTGAATAGACTCCACAGAATCCCATTGGTTGTATGACAATGTGTCTATGGGAATCCGATTCAGGGTAGGTGTATTTGGTCTTAACCTGAGACTTGCATCGCTAATACTTGCGACAATCATTTCGCTTTAGTTTTGGTCATCCGGGAATTTAACAGGTTCTGTGTACGTCTCTTCTGGGTTTATTGAGAATCGTAGAGTATTGGGTGTGATGTCAAGATGGAAGTATCATTTCAGTCATATGAAGATGATGATCACGCAGAGATACAGAATTGGTACTCTAATGTGTTGTAACCATCGGGATAATGTGACAACGTCATGATTATCCGATTAAAGAGACTAGTTTCTTGTGATCCGATATATGCTTCGTACGTGGCAGACACTACTCCAGCCCCATACCTTGCATGTGACATCTGATACTGGATCGCTATACGCAATACTACATATTCTACGCCTGACAAAGATTATATATTCCAGTAAGAATATTTCTGGAGAATTAGGTAGGCACGGTGCTTTGCTAGAAGCCAATCATGTCTTGTAAATCGGTTAACACGTAGTACGAGGTATGCACTTAATCGGATAGTCTGATAACCGAATTTACTGCCAACATATCCAGAGGTCTCTTGGGTCGCTTCCCAAAGATTTATAGATGACAGTTGACTTAAATTAGAATTAATCTGGGATTAATTAAGAGAGAGAAAATTAATCTGGGATTAATTGAGGCATTATTTAATCTGGGATTAAATGTGTTCGGAAGAGAGAGTGTGCGATTAATTTGGAATTAATCGGCAAAATAAATTTAATAGTTAAATTTGATTTTTCTATTTAATTTATTGATATAGGCTAAAATTAATATATCAGATATATTAATTGGAATTAGATTTCAATACGAAATTAAAGTCGGACTTTAATACGTGCGAACAGATTAATTTAGAATTAATTCGTAAACGGTATTCGTAATAAATTTACGAGACGTCGTTATTTAATTAAATTAGATTTAATTATTTAGCGATAAAAATTCATTTAATCGGATTAAACGGATCCGA
This sequence comes from Zanthoxylum bungeanum, assembly GCA_019454045.1. Classification (NCBI taxonomy): domain Eukaryota; kingdom Viridiplantae; phylum Streptophyta; class Magnoliopsida; order Sapindales; family Rutaceae; genus Zanthoxylum; species Zanthoxylum bungeanum. The sequence goes on from SKCR01036203.1 coordinate 116,723, forward strand.
GCCGCGGTAAACATTCGTAGAAACCGTTTGAATTTTGAATTCAAAAGTGGGGCCCACTTCACATGTGGTAGTTGGGAGAGTGGTTGGCATTTATGCCAAACCACCCACTTTCCAACCACATAGAAATGGTTTTGGTGAAACCATTTACCCAACCACGTTGTTTAGGTGAAAAGGGTAAATTGGTTTTACCAAAAGCCATCTCTCTCTCACTTTCAACACACACAACACAAAAACAAACCCTAGTACACTCCATGGGCGTGAGCTTCCTCTTCCTCTCATTTTGATTTTGTTGCAAAATCAAACTAGCTAGCACTTCAAGAAGTCTTCAAAGGTTATAGGGAAAGAACTCAAAGCTTGGAATCAACATTCAAAGGTCGGATCTTGGAGATCTCTTCTCAAATTTTGAAATTCCAAATCGTTCATTGTAACTATTTTTCCGCAACTTAGAATGAATTAATTCACACACATTCTTTCTTAATAGATCTTTGGCATGTTCTATGAACACTAACAATGGTATCATGAGCCAATTTTAAACTTGAATGTTTTAGGGTTCTTGAGACTTTAATTTGGGGCTTTTGTGTTTTGAGCATGATTTCTTTAAATTGATTGTTTGAGCATGTTTAGATTATATTAACTTAGAGTTGTGCATGATTATATTTGAGATAAATTGATTGGATCAAAATCTACAAAATTCTTAGCTTGGCCGAACCATACCTACAGTGGACTGCTCATTTTGAATTTTTATAAAAAAACATTGGATGTGATTAAATGCATGATTAAATGTTGATTGTTGGTTTGATTAGATTAGAATCAAAGTCAATAATGATTATGGTAAATTCAAAGAGCATGTTGAGTATGAAATGATATGTTTTGCTTCAATTTGGGTTGAGCATAAATTGATTAACTTTAGCATGATTAATTAGTTAATTGATGTTTTGGAAATATTAAGGTTAATTGATTAATCATGGCTAATAAACTTTAATTATAATAATTAAAATATTTGGAATATTAAAATTATAATAATTGACCTTTAAAGTTTAGTTGGGCTAAAAGTGTGTATTTGGGCTTAATAGGCTTGATTTGACCAAGTTTGATTTTGGACTTTTGGATTGGATCCAATTGGGCCCAAAACCAATTCCATAAAGTCCAAATACATCATTTGGCCCTTTAAAGAATTTAATTGGGCCTAATAGGCCTAAATTGATTTATTGGCAATAAGGTGATTCTTATTGGGCCTTGGCATTTTGGGTTTGATCCATTATGGCCAAAGTCCATGCCTTAAGAATCAATTAAAAGCTCATTGGACTTTAATTAAAATGGCATTGGATGTTATTGGGCATTTGAGATCCATCAAGATTGGATTTGGAATCCAAGTCTTTAAGGCATATAAATAAGTGTAAGTGTTTAATTTGAAATTAAATTTGAATTAGTATTGAATACAAATAAATTGGATTTAAAGTTGTAGTTCGATATAATTCAAGAATACGTACTTAAAATATTTATTCTTAAACGAGTTGGACTCGCGCAAATCAAATCGTTGTTTGAACATTGGATGGTCATTAATTCAAAGATTAATTAATTAGATTAGATTGATTGAATAACATGCTATGTGTGGATACTTGAATGAGTTGTATGAATAATGTATATCGGATAGATATTATAAGGGTGAGGGAAATTTTGGAAATTATTGTAATAATTTTAGAATTTATTAATTGGACCTGCGTTTCCAACCTATTATCTCATTGCTTCTTTGTAATTCTCTTCTCACCAATTCCCCTCAATGTTAATGAGGTTTCTTTGATGTATTATGTAATTGGGTAGAAGTTAGAATAGTGCTAGCCGGGGAGAGGAAAATGAGTGATTTGTTCTAGGAATAATTTGTGAGATATCTATCCGCATATCATTATTAATTTATTTATCGTGCCTTATTATGGTTTTAGAATGCATGCTTAAGGGTGTATGATGAGACCTAATCAAAGATAATTAATTGGTTGCCAATTACGCGAAAAATCCTCAACAAATATTAAGCGTTTTCCTTCCATTGAGTGATTCATCCTCAAGATCCAAGATTGGCATTGGTTTGTTGGCCAAAATCAAGACCTTTGTCCATCGAGGATGTGTTTGAATCATGAAGGCTTTGTTCCATATCGCATGCCTTGGGCAAGTTGTGATTTGTTGGCCAAAGTCAAGATCACTTCTTGTTCATCGACATGGATTACGAAGCTTTCCAAAGTCAATGGGTCCCGCTTGACTGGAATCGTTAAGCTTGTTGTGTTAGACAATTATGACCCATAGCGTCACTGTTTGTAAAAGACATTGTGTTTTTGTACAAAATTGACTATGTAGTAATGAAATTGCCTTTTATCATTCCGTAATTTATTTACTTTGATATATAAATGGTAAAAGTCCATATGATTAGTTCCGGATTGAGATGATATGAGACAGTATCAATCCATAAAGGTTTAATCATTAAATATCCATAGTCGTAGTATTATCAAGACTGGTAATCGATAATGCGGAATAGACTAGTATTGCACTTGGCCCTTTAAAGAATTTAATTGGGCCTAAATTGATTTGATGGAAATAGGGTGATTCCTATTGGGCCTTGGCATTTTGGGTTTGATCCATTATGGCCAAAGCTCATGCCTTAAGAATCAATTAAAAGCCCATTGGACTTTAATTAAAAAGGACATTAGATGTTATTGGGCCTTTGAGACCCATCAAGATTGGATTTGGAATCCAAGTCTTTAAGACAAATATATAAGTGTAAATGTTAATTTGGAATTAAATTAGAATTAGTATTGAATACAAATAAATTGGATTTAAAATTGTAGTTCGATATAATTCAAGAATACGTACTTAAAAGTATTTATTCTTAACGAGTTGGACTCGAGCAAATCAAATCATTGTTTGAACATTGGATGGTCATTAATCAAAGATTAATTAATTGGATTAGATTGATTGAATAATATGTTTTGATTGAATACATAAATGTGTTGTATGAATAATGTATATCGGATGGACATTAGAAGGGCAAGGGCAATTTTGGAAATTGTAATAAATTTAGAATTTATTAAATTGGGCATGCGTGTCCAGCCTTTAATCACTTTACTCCTTGTAATTCTCTTCTCACCTATTCCCCTCAATGTAAATGAGGTTTCTTTGTTGTATTTTGTAATTGGGTAGGAGTTAGAATAGTTCTAGTCGGGGAGAGGAAATAGAGCGATTTGTTCTAGGAACAATCTGTTTAAATATCCATCCGCATATCGTTATTAATTTACTTTCATGCCTTATGATGTTTTAGAAGCATGCTTAAGGGTGTATGATGAGACCTAATCAAAGATAATAAATTGGATGCCAATTTATGCGAAAAACCCTCAAAAACATATTAAGCGTTGTTCCTTCCGTTGAGTGATTCTTACTCAAGATCCAAAGTTGGCATTGGTTTGTTGGCCAAAGTCAAGACCTTTGTCAATTGCGGATGTGTTTGAATCATGAAAGTTTTGTTCTATATCGGTGTCTTGTCCAAGTTGTGATTTGTTGGCCAAAGTCAAGATCACTTCTTGTCCATCGACATTGATTACGAAGCTTTTCATATCAATGGGTCACGCTTAACTGGAATCATTAAGCTTATTGTGCCAAAGCCAAGGCTTAGTTGATTCAAAGGAAAAAGGTTAGGAAAATATTGGATATATTGGCATATATATTGTATATATGTTTCGGACTTGGATGTCCACCTACCGGATCTAGGAATTGGATGAGATCCAATTGATCTTCGAGATCTACCTAGTTAAGTTTCATACAACTTGTTGGCCAAAGTCAAGGTTGTATGTTATTTAACGGGATCCTAGCCCACTAGGAAACTATATTTCCCGAGTACTCGACAGAGGGTTAGAGGCTCGCCGAAAAATAGTGGGAGGCTAGTATTGAATTTGCAATTTTATTCAGATACTTAGCTTTACGCGCTTTCAAATAATTTCGTCACAATTACTTAATTAGTTGGACTAATATATTGTTATTTTTCTATGTAACAGTTAGACTGTACCCATTATCGTTGACTAGATAGTTGGACTATCGTAGTCAAGATGACAGGAAAGGGAAATGTCCACGATATTATCATGGGAGAAAATGTCTTTAATGGCACGAACTTTGCAGATTGGGAAATGAACCTTAGGATTGTCCTAGGTTCAGAGAGGCTGTTGTATACTTTACAAAGACCTCTTGGGCCTAAGCCCGGACCGAATGAGACACTTGAGCTGGAGCTTTGGAAGACTCACAGCGATGATTGTGACACAACTCAGTCCATTATGCTTGCTTCGATGACTCAGCATTTTCACAGACAAAATAGGGACTTGGATCCTTATAATTTGTTAGCGAGGTTGCAAGATCTGCATCGCTCTAACAAGAGGATGCAGAGGTACAAGTTAGTGAATAAGCTCTTTCGCTCACGCATGACAGAAGGCATGTCTGTTGAGTCCCACGTGGCACAGATGATCGCTGACATTGATGAGCTGGCCAACATGGGGATAATCTTTGAGGCAGAGATTACTGTGGATATGATCCTGTAATCTCTCCCCGATTCCTGGAGACAGTTCATCATAAATTATAATTTGATGAACAATAGGGATACTCTTGGAGAGTTACTGTCAACTCTCAATGAGGCTGAGAAGGAGCTTCATAAGGGCAACAAGCGCGAGGTGCACTTTGCATCGACATCTCATGCACCTAGGGCTGGGCTCAAGGCAACTGGAGGTGTGCAAAAGAAGAAGCATAACAAAAGGGCCAAGGCCAAATCGTCAAAGGCTTCTGGGAAGCCAAAGGATAAATCTCAGGATGTTTGCCTATAGTGCGGCAAGCGGGGTCACTGGAAGCGTGACTACCGCGAGTACAAGGCGCTTCAGAAGGAGATAAAAGCGGGCAAGGCACCGGCTTCAGGTATGTTTGTTATTGAAATAAACATGGCTACTTCTAGTTTTAAAAATTGGATTTTTGATTCTGGTAGTGGTACTCACATATGTACTGATGTGCAGGATTTGCAGATTAGCAGGAGACTGACCTCAGGAGAGATTGATCTACGCGTTGGAAATGAGGCACCAGTCGCCGTTTTGGTCGTTGGCACTTTTGTTTTAGAACTGCCTTCGGGGCATGTACTTAAACTTTAAGACTGTTATTATGTACCTAGTTTGACTAGGAATATTATCTCTGTATCTTGTTTGACCCAATGCGGGTACACTTTTGTATTCCGAAACACTGGGTGTTTTGTTTATAAAGATGATTTTGAGATATGTTCAGCTGATGCTAATAATGGTCTTTATATTTTAAATATAAATCAATCTCAAACATATAATATAACAAACAAAAGGCTCAAACTTAGTAACAAAGATGAAACTTATATGTGGCACTGTCGTCTGGGACACATTAACAAGACTCGCATATCCACACTTTCGAAGAGTAGGTACTTGGAAGGATTTGATCCAAATTCATATAACATCTGCGAATCTTGCTTATTAGGCAAAATGCCTAAATAGCCTTTTAGCGGTAAAGGTGTACGCGCCACCGAACTGTTATCCCTCGTTCATAGTGACATTTGTGGGCCCATGTCTAGCCAGGCTAGAGGTGGATTCGAATACTTCGTAACCCTTACGGATGATGCATCGCGTTATGGTTATGTGTATCTTATGAGACACAAGTCGGAAACTTTTGAGAAATTCAAAAGTTTCGACACGAAGTTGAAAAACATACCGGCAATAGTATAAAGACATTACGGTCGGACCGTGGTGGCGAATACTTGAGCAATGAGTTTCTAGATTACTTGAAAGAATATGGTATTCTTTCACAGTGGACACCTCCTGGAACACTGCAATTAAACGGTGTATCCGAACGGAGAAACCGAACTCTGTTGGACATGGTAAGGTCTATGATGAGTCGCACTGAGCTACTTATTTTCTTATGGGGATATACATTAAACAGTGCAGTTCTTATTTTGAATAAGGTTCCGTCAAAGTTTGTACAACAAAAACCATATGAGATATGGACAGGAAAGAAACCGGGTTTCTCATTCCTAAAGATTTGGGGATGCTGGGCATACGTCAAACGTTTGGAAGGTACCAAACTTGAGCCCAAATCGGATAAATGCATATTCGTAGGATATCCTAGGGAAACCAAAGGATATTAATTCTATCACCCACGAGAGAACAAAGTATTTGTTTCTCTACATGCGGTTTTCCTTGAGAAGGAATTCCTAAATACAGTGGTTAGTAGGAGGAAAGTAGAACTCGATGAAAATCGGAGTGATACTGTTCCTGGCATAGAATCCTCAACGGAATAAGAACAGTCCATCCGAGATGAGCTGTACCATAATCTTCTATTACACAAGGACCGCGTAGGTCGGAGAGAGTCAGGACCAACCTGAGAGGTATGGGTTTCTGATCTCACCTCATGTAGATATTAATCTCATTGAGGATGATGAACCGACTACGTATGAGGAAGTGATACAAGATATCGATTCTGCTTTATGCCAAGAGGCCATGAAGTCTGAAATGGATTCCATGTACACCAACCAAGTTTGGACACTGGTTGATGCACCAGAAGGCGCAAAGCCTATTGGATGCAAATGGATCTTCAAGAAGAAGACCGATATAGAAGGCAACGTACAAACGTACAAAGCTAGGCTTGTAGCGAAGGGATATCGTCAACGACATGGTGTCGATTACGATGAAACTTTCTCACCTGTTGCCATGATTAAATCCATTCGGATAATGCTTGCTATTGTTGCATATTTCGATTACGAGATATGGCATATGGACGTTAAAACCGCTTTTCTTAATGGAAACCTTTTGGAGGATGTTTATATGCAACAGCCTGACGGTTTTATCGTGCCTAGACTTGCAAACAAGGTTTGTAAGTTAAATCGGTCCATCCATGGACTTAAGCAAGCATCGCGGTCATGGAACCAACGTTTTGATGAGATCATAAAAGAATATGATTTCATTCAAAACGAAGATGATCCTTGTGTATATAAGAAGGTTAGTGGGAGCGCACTAACATTCATTGTCCTTTATATTGACGATGTATTGCTTATGGGGAATGACATTCCCATGTTAACATCGGTGAAAGCTTGGCTTTCATTAAAATTCTCCATGAAAGATCTAGGAGAAGCAGCCTTTATTCTAGGAATAAAGATCCAAAGGGATAGATCTAGAAAGCTGCTTGGACTCTCCCAGAGCACGTACATTGACAAAGTGTTGAAAAGATTCAACATGGATCAGTCCAAAAGGGGACTGTTACCAGTGTCACATGGCATCTCTCTATCTAATGACTTGTGTCCTAAAACTCAAGATGAGAGAAACAGCATGAGTCGGATACCGTTCGCCTCGGCAGTCGGATCGATCATGTATGCCATGATATGTACGCGACCTGATGTCTCGTATGTTTTGAGCATGTGTAGTCGTTATCAGGCCGATCCTGGTGATGGTCACTGGATGGCGGTTAAGAACATCCTTAAGTATCTTAGACAAACTAAGGAAGCTTTCTTAATTTATGGAGATGGAGAACTTGAGGTAACTGGGTATACCGAAGCAAGTTTCCAAACCGATAAAGACGACTCTAAGTCGCAATCCGGGTACATATTTTGTTTGAACAATGGAGCAGTAAGCTGGAAATCATCCAAGCAAGAGACTGTTGTCGATTCAACAACAGAAGCGGAGTATATTGCTGCAGCTGAAGCATCAAAAGAGGCAGTTTGGATCCGTAAATTCCTAATTGGATTAGGAGTATTTCCGTTAGCAGCTGAACTCATTCCATTATTTTGTGACAATAACGGGGCTATAGCGTAGGCTAAGAAACCACGTTCTCATCAACGATCCAAGCATGTTCTTTGACGTTTCCATCTGATTCATGAGATCATAAATCGTGGTGATGTGAAGATCGAGAAGGTCGCATCAGATGACAATATTGCAGACCCGCTGACGAAAACTATTTCACAGCAAAAGTTTGAGAAACATATACATAGTTCAGGTGTTAGATGCTTGAGTGACTGACTATAGGCCAAGTGGGAGATTGTTAGACAATTATGACCCATAGCGTCACTGTTTGTAAAAGACATTGTGTTTTTGTACAAAATTGACTATGTAGTAATGAAATTACCTTTTATCATTTCGTAATTTATTCACTTTGATATATAAATGGTAAAAGTCCATATGATTAGTTCCAGATTGAGATTATATGAGACAGTATCAATCCATAAAGGTTTAATCATTAAATATCCCTAGTCGTAGTATTATCGAGACTGGACATCGATAATGCGAAATAGACTAGTATTGCACTTGTGCGCGTTGTGAGGGCATAACGACATAGTTCTCATATGTTTAAGTATAGGATATTTATGCAAGTGCGATAGGAGGTTGTATTTTACCGATGGTATGAAAAACAGCTTCGCTCTGGATAGACCCCGCGGAATCCCATTGGTAGTATGTATATGTGTCTATGGAAGTCCGCGTCAGGGTAGGTGTATTTGGTCTTAACTTGATACTTACATCGCTAATACTTGCGACAATCGGTAAACTTTGGTTTTGGTCATCCAGGGCTTTAACAGGTTCTGTGTACGCCTCTATTGGGTTTATCGAGAATCGTGGTGTATTGGATGTGATGTCAAGACGGAAGTATCACTTCAGACATATGGAGATGATGATCACGCATGGATTCATAACTAGTTCTCTATTGTGTTGCAACCATCGGGATAATGTGACAAGGTCATGATTATCCGATTCAAAGAGACTAGTTGCTTGATATCCGATATGTGCTTCGTACGGGGCATACACTATTCCAGCCCCAGGCCTAGCACGTGACATCTGATACTGGATCGCAATACGAGATACTACGAATCTACGCCTGACATAGATTATATATTCCAGTAAGAATATTTCTGGAGAATTAGGTAGGCACGGTGCTTTGCTAGAAGCCAACCATGTCTTATAAATCGGTAAGCACGTGGTACGAGGTGCTCACTTTATCGGATAGTCCGATAACCGGATTTACTGCCAACATATCCAGAGATCTCTTGGGTCGCTTCCCAAAGATTCATCGATGACAATTGACTTAAATTAGAATTAATCTGGGATTAATTTAGAGAGAGAAAATTAATATGGGATTAATTGGGCTTTATTTAATCTGGGATTAAATGTGTTCAGTAGAGATAGAACGCGATTAATTTGGAATTAATCGGTAAAATAAATTTAATAGTTAAATTTGATTTTTCTATTAATTTATTCAAATGAGCTAAAATTAATATATCGGATATATTAAAATGAATTGGATTTCATTACGAGATTAAAGTCGGACTTTAATACGAACGAACGAATTAATTTAGAATTAGTTGTGAATGACGTTCATAATATATTTGCGAGGCATCGTTATTTAATTAAATTAGATTTAATTATTTAGCGACGAAGGTTCATTAATCGGATTAAACGGAACTGAGCCGCGGTAAATGTTCGTAGAGATATTTAAATTTTGAATTCAAATAAGTGGGGCCCACTTCACATGTGTGGTAGGTGGTGGTAGTTGGCATTTATGCCAAGCCACCAACCAACCAACCACCTTGTATTGATTTTGGTAAAACTATTTACCCAACTACCAAGTTTTGGTGAAAAGGGTAAAAGGGTTTTACCAAAACATATCTCTACACAATTGACACAAAAATTGAAAAAGAAAACCCTATAACACTCTCCTTGGGCGTGAGTTCTATTCTCCTCTTCACTTGGATTTTGTTCATCAATTCAAAAGCTAGCACTTAAGCAAGTCAACAAAGGTGATAGGGAAACATCTTCAAGAGTTGGAATCATCACTTTGCTTGGATCTTGGAGATCATCTTCACAAATTTTTAAAAGCTCAAATCCGTTCGTTGTAAGTATTCCGCAACTTATAATGTTCTTATTCAATGTTTTTCATGCTTATTAGATCCTTGACATGTTCTAGGAACACTAACATGTTGTGCCAAAGCCAATGCTTAGTTGATTCAGAGGAAAAGGTTAGGCAAATATATTGGATATATATTGTCATATATATTGTATATATGTTTCGGACTTGGAGGTCCACCTACCGGATCTAGGAATTGGATGAGATCCAATTGATCTTAGAGATCTACCTAGTTAAATACCATACAACTTGTTGGCCAAAGTCAAGGTTGTGTGTTATTTAACGGGATCCTAGCTCACTAGGAAACTAGGTTTCCCGAGTACTCAACAGAGGGTTAGAGGCTCGCCGAAAAATAGTGGGAGGTTAGTATTGAATTTGCAATTTCGTTCAAATACTTGCCAAATACGCGCTTTCAAATTATTTCGTTAATTATAAATATTTATTAGTTGGACTAATATTTTATATTTTTCTTGTAACAGTTAGACTATACCCAAACATCGTTAATTGAGTAGTTTGACTATTGCAATTAAGATGACAGGAAAGAACAGTGTCCGAGACAGCATCATGGGTGATAATGTCTTCAACAACGCGAACTTTTCTGACTGGGAAATGAATCTCGTGATTGTCATAGGATCCGAGAAGTTACTCTATACTATAGAGAGACCTCTTGGGCTTAAGCCCGGACCTGATCAGTTGCTTGAGCTAGATCTTTGGAAGACTCATAGCGATGACAACTCCACTACTCAGTCCATTATGCTTGCTACTATGACTTAACAATTCCATCGACATAACAAGGGATTGGATCCCTATAACATGTTGGCGAAATTACATGATCTTCATCGATCTAATCTTAGAACGTAAAGATATGAGTTATAGAAGAAGCTCTTTTGTGCTCGCATGTCAGAGGGTACGTCTGTTGAGCACCATGTGTCACAGCTGATTGCTGACATCAATCAGCTGACACATATGGGCATTGTCTTCGAGGCTGAGACTTCGATAGATTTGATCTTACAGTCTCTCCCGACACTTGGAGTGGGTTCATCATGAACTACAATATGATAAACCAAGATGATACTCTTGGAGAGGTAATGTTCATACTGAGAGAAACTGAAAATGAGCTTCTAAAGGGCATAAAAAGCTTAACTATCTTAGACGAACTAAGGATGCTTTCTTAATCTATGGAGATTATGGGTGGCAATTTGGGTCAGGATTCATTTATTCGTTCGATTCGATTCGCTTTAAAGCGAATACGGGTTTGGAAAAATAGATTCGTTTAATAAATGGGTCAATTCGATTCGATTCGTTTATTAAACGATTCGAATCCGAATTTGAGATCATCAATTCATTTATTCGTTAAGGATTCGTTTATTAAACGAATCATAAACGAATCGAATCTGAATCAAATTCGTTTAATACCCATTTAATGTTATTACAAATTTACCCTTAAAATTTTTAAATATGTTTAACTATACAAAGGATATTTTAGTAATTTATGTTTAACCTAAAAATATAAACCTAGGCTTCATAAAAAGTTAAAACCATTTCCCACGTCTTCCAGCCACCTCTCTCAATCTAAACCTAAAACTCTCTCAAATCTGAAAGTAATCGACAATCGCACCCTTCAGTTCTTCTTCTTCAGCCTTCACGCACGCTTGACGCTTCGGTTCTTCTTCTTCTACAGCCATCATGCTTCAGTTCTTCTTCTTTGGTTTGCTTCTGATCTGATGGATGATGGATCTGTTTTGTTCTTATTCGATCTGATTCATAATTTTATATTCGTTAATTAAATAATATATTCTCAAGCTTGGAAGATCATTTAACTTTGTTAATTACAGAGATCTATATATTCAGTATGAATAGTGGAACAATCGAGTGGGATTTTGTCTCTATTAAGAATATAAGTGAACATATTATGTTTTATCCATTATTTATTTATTTTTCCATGTGTTCCTGCCAATTATTTTTAGCAATCTGGATTTAGTGATCCTAGAGATCATTTTAACTATGGACTTCGAGGCTTGGAACTTTTCTATATCAAGCATGTCATGACGTAGTTGAAGGTAGCAAACAAACCTTTAAAAAAAAAACATCATTGTTATTCTATCTTGACAATTTTTGAAATTTTATGCTCCTTTTTAGCCCATATGAAAAGACTAGTAACCAACCTTTTGTTTCTGACTATTGATTTTCTATCCTTCATCTCCAACATATTTTGTGGTACATCATCTTTAGAGTAAATTATGGATACAGCATAAAAGACCATTCAGGTTGCAGTTGTCTATTAAATGAAGGCTTACACAATCAAAACCAAATAAAGCCTATTGCTAAAGACAGACCTTTGTGCTGAATATGTATTTGCTGCATAAGAAATTTTGAGGGGTTTACATGTGTATGCTTGAATTTCATTCCTGTTTTGCACTGAGATATTTGGATTTTTTGTTTTCATTAATACTAAATGAATATTGAATCTATTGATGTCAAACTCTTTGATTATGTGTGATTACTCCATCAGCAGAGAGTGGCACTAGTCCTAGTGATTATGGGCAAGTTTGACGGTAAAATTTTTTCTCTTAACTCTTTTTCAAAATATATATATTTTTTAAAAACATAACTTAATAATATAATTTTATTTTATTTGCAGGATTTTCTTCCCGGATGATAATGATAAAGAAGTTTGACTTAACCGTCTCAACATGTATTGAGATTTTGGTCAAAATGTGTTTTGAAGATTTTAAGTGTTATTATGCAATTCATTGTAATTTGAAATTTGGAGCTTGTTTTATTGATTTTAAGACTATAACAACGAATATTGTATGGAATGGATGGTTAGATTTTGACATTTTTATATTTTATTTTGATTAAACGAATTGAATATGAATCGATATAAAATTCAATTCGTTTAATTTGATATAAACAAATAAATGAATGGAATGCGAATAATAAACGAATCGGATGCAAATAGTAAACGAATCGGATGCGAATAGTAAACGAATAATAAATTCGATTAAATTCGTTTAATTTATGTAAACGAATAAACGAATCGAATACGAATATTCATTTATTAAACGAATCGAATCCGAATCCTAATATCAGGATTCGTTTAATAAATGAATCAAATTCGAATTTAGTGCATTACAATTCGATTCGTTTAGAATTCGTCACGAATTCAATTCGTTGATTCGTTTTGCCACCCCTAATGGAGATGAAGAACTTGAGGTAACCGGGTATACCGATGCAAGTTTCCAAACCAGTAAAGACGACTCTAAGTCATAATCCGGGTACGTATTTTGTTTGAACAACGGAGCAGAAAGCTTGAAATCTTCGAAGTAAGAGACTGTTGCCGATTCAACAACAGAAGTATAGTACATTACTGCAGCTGAAGCAGCAAAAGAGGCAGTTTAGATCCGTAAATTCCTAATTGGATTAGGAGTAGTTCTGTTAGCAGCTGAGCCCGTTCCATTGTATTGTGACAATAACGGGGCTATAGCACAGGCTAAGGAACCGCGGTCTCATCAACGATCCAAGCATGTTCTTCGACGTTTCCATCTGATTCGTGAGATCATACATCGTGGCGATGTGAAGATCGAGAAGGTCGCATCAGATGACAACATTGCAGATCTGCTGACGAAAGTTATTTCACAGCAAAAGTTTGAGCGACATCTACATAGTTCAGGTGTTAGTTGCTTGAGTGACTGGCTATAGGCCAAGTGAGAGATTGTTAGACAATTATGACCCATAGCGTCACTATTTGTAAAAGATATTATGGTTTTTGTACAAATTAACTATGTGACTATGGAACTTGCTATTTTATCATTTTATAATTGGATTATTTAAATATAAAGTGATAAAAGTCCTTATGATTAGTTCCGAATTATAAGATCTAAGACAGTATTAATCCACTAAGGTTTAATCATTAAACATCCCTAGTCGTAGTATTATCGAGATTGGACATCAATAATGCGGAATAGACTAGTATTGCACTTGTGCGTGTTGTGGGAGCATAACGTCATAGTTCTCATATATTTAAGTATTGCATGCTTATGCAAGTGTGATAGGAGGTTGTGTTTACCGATGGTACGAAAATAGCTTCACTCCGGATAGACCCCGCGGAATCCCATTGGTTGTATGACAATGTGTCTATGAGAATTCGATTCAGGGTAGGTGTATTTGGTCTTAACCTGAGACTTGCATCGCTAATACTTGCGACAATCATTACGCTTTAGTTTTGGTCATCCGGGACTTTAACAAGTTCTATGTACGCCTCTTCTGGGTTTATTGAGAATCGTAGAGTATTGGGTGTGCTGTCAAGATGGAAGTATCACTTCAGTCATATGAAGATGATGATCACGCAATGATACAGAACTGGTACTGTAATGTGTTGCAACCATCGGGAAAATGTGACAATGTCATGATTATCCGATTAAAGAGACTAGTTGCTTGTGATCCGATATATGCTTCGTACGGGACAGACTCTACTCCAGCCCCAGACCTTACATGTGATGTCTGATACTGGATCGCTATACGTAATACTACGTATTCTACGCCTAACAAAGATTGTATATTCCAGTAAGAATATTTCTGGAGAATTAGGTAGGCACGGTGCTTTGCTAGAAGTCAACCATGTCTTGTAAATAGGTTAGCACGTAGTACGAGGTATGCACTTAATCGGATAGTCCGATAACCGGATTTACTGTCAACATATACAGAGGTCTCTTGAGTCGCTTCCCAAAGATTCACCGATGACAGTTGACTTAAATTAGAATTAATCTAGGATTAATTAAGAGAGAGAAAATTAATCTGGGATTAATTGAAGCATTATTTAATCTCGGATTTAATGTGTTCGGAAGAGAGAGAGCGCGATTAATTTGGAATTAATCGGCAAAATAAATTTCATAGTTAAATTTGATTTTTCTATTTAATTTATTGATATGGGCTAAAATTAATATATCGGATATATGAATAGGAATTAGATTTCAATACGAAATTAAAGTTGGAATTTAATACATGCGAATGGATTAATTTAGAATTAATTCGTAAATGGAATTCGTAATAAATTTACGAGGCGTCGTTATTTAATTAAATTAGATTTAATTATTTAGCGATAAAAATTCATTTAATCAGATTAAACGGATCCGAGCTGCGGCAAACATGCGTAGAAACCGTTTGAATTTTGAATTCAAAAGTGGGCCCCACTTCACATGTGGTAGTTGGGAGAGTGGTTGGCATTTATGCCAAACCACCCACTTTCCAACCACTTAGAAATGATTTTAGTGAAACCATTTACCCAACCACCTTGTTTAGGTGAAATGGGTAAATTGGTTTTACCAAAAGCCATCTCTCTCACACTTTCAACACACACAACACAAAAACAAACCCTAGATACACTTCATGGGCGTGAGCTTCTCTTCCTCTCCTTTTGATTTTGTATTAAAATCAAACTAGCTAGCACTTCAAGAAGTTTTCAAAGGTTATAGGGAAACAACTCAAAGCTTAGAATCAACATTCAAAGGTCAGATCTTGGAGATCTCTTCTTAAATTTTGAAATTCCAAACCGTTCATTGTAAGTATTTTTCACAACTTAGAATGAATTAATTCACACACATTCTTACTTAATAGATCATTGGCATGTTCTAGGAACACTAACACTCCTAACTATTGCGATTATTTGTATTGTGTTTACTGTTTGTTCAAGTCTTTGTAAGAACACAGTAACGTATATAAGTGCAATAAATGATTGGTATTTGGTGAATGTTGTTTTTTCATCCCATCTAAATCTTTACAAAATAAGAGGAATTATTTAAAAATCCAAATCAAATAATGTTATCCCTATATAGTCCAAATTTAAAAAATATTTTCATTTAGTCCATCTCCATATATAAAAAGACATATTTACCGATAGCAAAATATAACAATTACAAGTTTGTTACTAAAAAAACAAAAACAATAATAAAAAGTGCAAATTTACGTAAATAGTGGAATCAAATTGATTTTTTTTCTTTTTTAAATTTCAATTTAAAAACTAAATATTTCTTAAAATATAAAATAAAATTATATATTATTGATATATAAACCATAAGCTTTAAAATAAATACCATTATCGATATGTTTTAACGAAAAAATGACCATTATATTTATAAGAGATTGATACTTTCATAATCTGTAAAATTCTACATACACTTAATATATATACCTTTAACTATCACCATCAAACATCTCTCAAATTCAGGCTTTTGTAAAGTCAAAATTAGCTCCAAAGTTATTCGTCGACATATTACACGTCCCTGACGACTTTAACTAAAACGAATGTATTTTTATGCTTGTACATCTTATTTGCTATCTGTAAAAATTCATAGAATCATATCATAAATACCTATAATTTTCCTAGAAAAAAACATATCAATCACAATTACATTATAGCTTTTTCATATTTACTAACCCTCAACAACAATTATATTTTATTTAAATCATATTTTACCTCAGTTATATTGGGCTCAGTTACAGTCACAATTTACTCAATTGTTTTTTAGAGAACTTGCAGTGGAGAATCTAGTTTTGAGGCGTTTATGATACTTTCTTAGAGAAATATTACCCCCTATATATGTTGTAATAGTTACAAGACAAATACATTCTAGGATAAAACAAAACTTAGAAATGCAACACAACACTTGTTGAATCTCTACTTGAGAACTTTTTATACAAAAAGTTCTTATATTTGATGAATCATTTTCATACTCTATATGTAACCATTATTGCGACAATATTAGTCAGAATGCATCTTTATATCTATGCCTCTCATTTTTCATGACAATGTAAGATAGAATGTATTTTTCATTTTTGTTTTGGGGACATTGCCCCCTTGACCCCGCTACCTTTCCGGGAATGTTGAACTCCAAGACCTGACTGGACAGGTCCATCCCCGATACGTCAGCGTAGGATAATAATCGAGCCAATATGCCATATCATATAACGTCTTACATTGATAAATTAACCATCTTTTGTTGAATATGTGTATGTATGTGTATATATATCCAGATTCAACAACAATCCCCCACTTGGTTAATTTATCAGTGTAAAAATCAATTTATGTTATAATGCATAAATAACTATGTTTTTCAACTTGAACTTTTAGCTAGAAGTAGTACTTCAAAGTATTAACAAAATTTAGGTTGGCTATAGCATTAAACCTAAATTTTAAGTGTTAACACCGGAAGATACGTATCATACATAACAATAATTGATTTTTAAAAGTTCTCGTAAATCAATCAACACCTTTTATGGTCTTGTGCTCTAACATTTAAGTGAAACATTCACAAAGATCAACCTCATATACTTTGTTAGAAATGACACCACTTCTCATGTTCATATATGTGGAGTTCCTTTCACCTTCTTAACTCAATTAAGAGTAAAACTCATCCTCATTTATATAGTTCTAAATATTTCCTTTAGTAACTCAGTTGTTGATCTATAACTTGTTATTACCCCTTAAACTTAAGGTCTATTGGTATAATAGAGTTAAGTTGTGTTCCTGTTATAGGTGACTAATTAAGCAAATTTTTTCAAACCCATCTCTATTGATGTAGTTCTAATTAAATCTCTCTAGAGTGCTTTAGTTAGTGAGTTTACAAGATTATTACAAGATCTCACATAAGTCACAGTAACTACACCATCCGGTAATAATTATCGTACATACTAATGTCCCAAGCTTATATGTCAAGATTTTCTATTGTAGATCTTAGTCAATGCTCTAGACATAGTAGATTCATTATTACATTACAAATAAATAGGTGGCATCAGTTGTGACCATAACTTTATATCTAGTAACACATTTATGTTTTTGAATGTTGTGCATATCCAACAAACACACTCTTAAAGGCTCTTGGTCCTAACTTAGTCTTTTTAAGATCATGAACCTTATACTAAGATAAACAACCCCATACCCACATGCATTCAAGATTAGGTTTCCTATTATTTCAAATTTCATATGGATATAATTTTAATTTCTTAAAAGGTATCTTATTGTGTACATGACATGCTGCAAGTAAAGTTTCTCCCCACAAATTTAAAGGTAGTTTGGCATTTAACAATATAGTGTTAACCATTACAACCAATGTCATATTTTTATGTTTTTGAATGTTGTGCATATCCAACAAACACACTCTTAAAGGCTCTTGGTCCTAACTTAGTCTTTTTAAGATCATGAACCTTATACTAAGATAAACAACCCCATACCCATATGCATTCAAGATTAGGTTTCCTATTATTTCAAATTTCATATGGATATAATTTTAATTTCTTAAAAGGTATCTTATTGCGTACATGACATGCTGCAAGTAAAGTTTCTCCCCACAAATTTAAAGGTAGTTTGGCATTTAACAATATGGTGTTAACCATTTCAACCAATGTCATATTTTTCCTTTCAACCAAACTATTTTGTTGTGGTGTATATGGAGCACTTGTTTGTGGAATAATTCCTTTACTTTCACAAAAAAAAAAAAAAAACAAATTCATTGTCGAAATATTCATTACCTCTATCACTTCGTAGATATTTTATTCTTTGCCCTTTTTGATTTTCAACCTCATTTTTATAAAGTTGAAACATATTAAATGCTTCACTTTTGACTTCCATTAAATAAACATTAGTGTACCTAGAGGCATCATTTATAAAATTGATAAAATATTTATTTCCTCCTCTAGTTAACATGCCATTCGATTCACAAATTTCTGTGTGAACCAATTCCAAAACAAAGGTATTTATACTTATTTTAGGAAAATATTTCTTGATCATTTTAGCTTATACATATATTTCACATTTTCTTTTTACTTCATTATTTAAATTAATTAATCTATTTTTAGACACGAATTTTAATGAACTAAAATTAACGGGTCCTAAACAATAATGCTATAAAGTAAAAGATTTCAGCATGTAAATGGAAACATGTGTATTGTTATTATTAATCAAAGCATTACAGATATTGAGTTTGAACATCCCCTCATAAGAGTACCATTTAGAACATCCCCTCATAAGAGTATCATTTCTTAACAAAGACTCATTCTTAGATAAGATTAACTTGTCCGAATCTATAACAACTTTTATACCTATTTTACATAATAAATTAGCAGACACAAAACTCTTCATAATTTCTAATTAATGTAACATATTCACTAGAATTAGTTTCTTCCCATAGGTAAACTGAAGTTTTACACTTCCACTTCTAAGGACCTTGGCGGAATAATTATTCCTCATTAAAATCTTATGTTCATCAGTTGAATGTTCATATTGTTAAAATTAAGACCTATCATTGCAAACATGCATTATGGCTCTTGTGGATACTGGCTTTCGCCCAAGGTCTACAATTGAGAATTTATAGGTTGGGGGCACTAGCGATCCTGTAAAACAAAGGTAGAGTGAGCGGGGAGTACTGCCCACCGGTGTGGTGGGTGCCGTAGAGTCAATATGAAGACAAGCTGTGTATAATGGAAGAATAAGGCCGTAAATTACCTTGACTTCTGTTGACTATCGTGAGGACAATGGCCGGTGTTTAGGGAGTAAGAAGTTTAAAGAGTTCAAGTATAAAGGCTCAGAGTTCAATACCTATGTTCTGAATTATGCTCCTATTTATAGGATCAAGGATATCCCTTTTGAGTTGGCTTTTTAGCTTTAATTAGCAAAGATGGGCCTTTAACGTGCTTAATGTTTCTCCTTTCAGCGAGGGGAAAACAATTTTTATGTGGAGCTTGTATTTGTTGGAAAAATGGTTTTTCCTTAAGCTGATGGTTTTGTCATGGTTTAATAATCTAAAGTTTTTTTTTACTGGGTCACTATTTTTGGGCTTTGTTTGGTGCTGGGTTTGAAGTAAAAAGATGATTTTGCCATTGGCCCAAATTTGGCCTGTACAGTTTGTTCCCTACTCATTAAGTCAAAGAGTCTTTGACTTGGAGAGTAATCTGTCGAGTGTATCGTTAGAGATTTGATCTTGGTATGTAGACGTCTTCAATATCGCCTTGAGTAGCCGAATGTTAAGATTTCAACTTAATTCTAAAATAAACGTGGGAAATATTCCCAATTGACTGAACCAGATGAAAGCCGAGTGTTCTACTTGACTCTAGATGAGATAATGGGGACTGTTCCCAGTCAACTGAACCTGATGAAGGTCAGGATAATCCCCATACTACGGGCTCAAAGACCAGGGGAGTCTTTAATGTCGTCTGGACCAGATGAAGGCCATGTCTTTTACTTGACTTTGCAAGAGTCAATGGGGAATGTTCCCAGTCAACTGAACCTGATGAGGGTTAGGATAATCCCCATACTTCGGGTCCAAAGTCCGGGGGAGCCTTTAATGTCGTCTGGACAAGATGAAGGCCGTGTCTTCTACTTGACTCTACATGAGTCAATGGGGAATGTTCCCAGTCGACTGAACCTGATGAGAGTCAGGATAATCCTCTTACTACTGGTACAAAGACCATAGGATTTTTTAATTTTTTCTGGACTAGATGAAGGCCAGGTCTTCTACTTGACTCTGCATGAGGTAATGGGGAATGTTCCCAATCGACTGAACTTGATGAGGGTCAGGATAATCCCCATACTACGGGTCCAAAAACCAGTGGAATCTTTAATGTCGTCTAGACCAGATGAATGCCAGGTCTTCTACTTGACTCTACATGAATCAATGAGGAATGTTCCCAGTCGACTAAACTTGATGAAGGTTAGGATAATCCCCATACTACGGGTCCAAAGACCATGGGAGTCTTTATTGTTGTTCGGACCATATGAAGGCCATGTTTTCTACTTGACTCTACATGAGTCAATGGGGAATGTTCCCAGTCGACTGAACCTGACGAAGGTCAGGATAATCCCCATACTACAGGTCCAAAAACCAGAGGAGTTTTAATGTCGTCTAGACCAGATGAAGGCCAAGTCCTCTACTTAACTCTGTATGAGGCAATGAGGAATGTTCCCAGTCGACTGAACCTGTTGAAGGTCAGGATCATCCCTATATTACTGGTCCAAAGACCAGGGGAGTCTTTATTTTCATCTGGACCAGATGAAGGCCATGTCTTCTATTTGACTCTGCATGAGTCAATGGGGAATGTTCCCAGTCAACTGAACCTGATGAAGGTCAGGTTATAAGTGTATTATATCGAATGGGGTTATAAAAAATTTCTAAGCTACAAGCGTGTAGATGTCGAATGGAAAGTATATCAAGTCTCAAGTCATACATATGTAGTATCTATAACAACTCCCAAGCTACATACTAGATGATGTCGAATGGGATTCATATCATGTCTCAAGTCATACATGTGCAGTAACTATGACAACTCCCAAGCTACATATTAGATGATGTCAAATGGGATTCATATCATGTCTCAAGTCATAAATGTGCAGTAACTATGACAAATCCCAAGATACATACTATATGATGTCGAATGGGATTCATATCATGTCTCAAGTCATACATGTGTAGTAACTATGACAACTCCCAAGCTACATACATGTAGTTGTTGACCGAGTCATCCAAAAAAATCATCAAGCTATATCTAGCAATGTCGAATGGGAAACTTATAAAAAATTCAAAGCCTCACTAATGTCGAGTGGGGGATACTTTAAGGTGTAAGTCATACTTGGTAAAATTGATAACGAAGTGTACGACAACCCCCTTCGTTTTGTCAAATAAAATGTCCTCACATCATTTCTCCCTTCGTGTATTATCAATAGGAATATCTTCTTCATTTCTAGTTTTCGTATTGGTATGTCGACTGAAATATTTCTACAATGATTCTCACACAAGTGTCGACTGGTTAACTCAAACAAATTTCCATACATGGGTGACAATCTTGTACCATGCAGTGTCGACTGGAGTATACCAATGAACATTCTCATACTTGCATGTCGAGTGAAATATAAAACGACTCCTCCTCAAAGAAGATGAGCATCGGTTGACTGAACTAGGTCCAACCGAAATAAGCTAGAAGATTGCAGCTATGAGTTATCAGGTGAGATATAAATATATTTGTATATCTATTTTCCTATCTTTCTGTCGAATAGGAGAAACAAATGAAGTTTGTTTCAGGTTATGGAGTGAGGCCTTTTTATGCTAGAGTATGCTGAGTTGAGCCAAATGAGGAAAAAGAAATTAGAGAAGGCCAACGCATCTATGAGAAAAGATTTTTCCGAATTGAAGATGAATTTTGACGTCTCTAAAAGAAGGTTGAAAATGAGTTGAAGGAAACTCAAGCAACACTGAAATTAGAGAAGGAGGTATCTGAAGCTACTAATGAAGCGTATAAGGAAAGTGTGGATAATTTGATGAAAGAGAAAATTGAATTACTTGAACAACTTGAAGTGATTGCTTTTGAATCGATGATGAAAAGGAGAAGCAATCTAATGAAGGAATATCTGGCTGGACAACATGTCGCTTGGAAGCCGAGGAAATGGATCAGAGAATATGAAAGATTGGTTGCTGAGTTGTCTCTTTCGAGTGAAGGTGAAGAAGAAGAGAAATGGGAGGAAGTACTTTCGAAAGAGGTGGTTAAAGAGCAAGTAGTAATTGGAGGGGCTACAGATAAATGGGTTATTGAGGAGAAATATGCTGAAGCAGTTGAAGACTGCTTGAAATTGACCCAATCTCCTCTGCTTTCGTTGAAAATCTCGAGGCCCCATCTGATGATGTTCAGCCAACTTCTGAAGTTCCGGTGTCTGAGATGCCCGTAGAATGAATTATGCAGTTTGTAATTTTCGTTTTCGATGGTTTTTTTTTGTAATGGAAACCTTAAAATTTGAATGGAAGTTTAATTTTTGATCAAATTCTAAGCTTTCTTGTAGAGTCCACTTTCTGAAAGTAAACCGTTTCTGAATGCTTATACTGCAGTAGGCTGATGGAGATCTGGGATAGTTATCCTTTCTTTATTGAAGCGAGCCACGTAGCTTCGTAACGACTCTCATTTTCGTTGCTGGATGGCGTACAGGTCGTCTGAAGTCTTTTCAATCTTACAAGAGCTCACGAAATGACCCAATGGACTTGTATGGGATATTAATAAACCAAGTTAGGGTTGGACCCGCCATTATTTATCCAAATCCTCTACACATTCCAACTTCCCATTTTCGAGGAGTTAGGCTCGTTGACATCATCTTATATTTGTAGTGGATGATGTGGTCGTCTGGGTCAGTCGATCCGTCATACATTTTCATATCTGGAGGACTGAACTTCCTTGGTAGTTCTATGGAGGTGATAGTATCAAAAAATGGTGTGTCAGAAATTATTTCTGCTCGACTTTTCCTTATTGGTGGCTTGACTCCTAGTAGGCTGGATAAAATTGCTTCTTTGAATTCTATCATTTCATTGTGCATATTGGAAGTGACTTGTTGGGCTTGGTCGATTGGAGAAATTGGTACACTTCTTGCATGATTTCGGGGATGGTCGCCTAGAGAATGATCATCATTTGCAACATCATTGAACATTCCCAAAAGGTTGGATGGGACCATATGATTGTTGGGATTGTCATGAGTATCACGTTCTTGAGAAGTGGAAGAGATTTGTTCCAACTGCTTCTAAAAGTTTATATTGGAGCTTCGCATGGTCAGGTTCTCTTCCTCCAAAGTTCATAATCATTCCTGCAGCATGGTTATTTGTGCTACCGCTGGGTCTGGTGTCTGCTCACTGCTTGAAGCCATGAGTGATGATGCTTTAGGAACCGTAGACTGAAAGATTTTTGCTTGCTATGAATCACTAAGGCCCCACGGGGGGCGCCAAATTATGGATGCTGGCTTTCGCTCGAGGTCCACAAAAGAATTTGTAGGTTGGGGGTACTAGCGATCCTATAAAACAAAGGTAGAGTGAGCGGGGTGTTAGTGTCCTAGACATGCCCAAGGTCTCTATCATGATTTTATGTATGAATGATCAAAAGAGTTGTGGAAAAACTTACATTGATCGGATGTAGGATTTCAAATTTGAGTGTTTCCAACCCAAAGGTGAGTTTTCCTATCACCGTAATAAAACTCTTGAAGTGCTAGCTTGCTTGAAATTTTGCAACAAAATTTCCAAGGGAATAGAGCAAGTTTCAACCAACTAGAAGGAGAAGAAATAGTTTTGTATTTTTGATATTTTGTTTTCTAAAAACATAATACCAAAGTCAACTTGCAAAAGTGTATATGCTTTTCCAAAAAAAACAAAAGCAAAAAGGCAAAGTGTGTTGAGCAAGTTTCAATTAAATGCTCTCAACCACTTCCATCAACTTGATTGACTAGTGATGTAAGTTAGTGGGTCCCACTACTTAAATTCAAAATTCAAGTTAGCTTGGACAACACACTTCGGGCTCGGGTTCGTTTAATCTATTTAAACGAATTTTCCGTTGCGACGTAATTAAATCCAATTTAATTAAATAATAATACCTAGTAAAATTATTACGAAAGTCGCTTACGAATTGATTCCAAATGAATTCGTTTGCCCGAATTAAAATCTAATTTTAATTTCGCTTTGAAATCCGATTTCAATTAATATATCTAATATATTATTTAATCGATTAATTCCAAATTAATCGTGTTCTCTCTTCTATTCGAATTTTATCCCAGATAAATTCTTGTCGCAATTAATCCCAGATTAATTTTCTCTCTCTCATAATTAATCCCAGATTAATTATGTTCGAGTCAAATGTCATCGGTGAATCTTTGGGAAGTGACCCAAGAGATCCCTGGATATGTTGGCAGTAAATCCGGTTGTCGGACTATCCGAACACGTGAGTACCCGTTACCACGTCCTTACCGATTTACAAGACATGGTGGCTTCTAGCAAAACACCTGTCTACTCAATTCTCCATAAATATTCAATGAATAATATATAATCTTTATCAGGCATAGTATACTATGTATTGCGTATTACAATCCAGTATCAGATGTCACATGCTAGGCCTAGGGCTGGAATTGTGTCTGTCTCATGCGAAGTTATATCGAATCACTAGCAACTAGTCTCTATAATTGGATAAACATGACCTAGTCATACTATCCCGATAGCTACAATATTTGAGAGTACTAGTTTTGTATCACTGCGTGATCATCATCTCCATATGACTGAAGTGATACTTCCATCTTGACATCACACATAATACTACGATTCTCAGTAAACCCCAAAGAGGTGTACACAGAACATGTTAAAGCCCTGGACGATCAAAACCAAAGCGTACTGATTGTCGCAAGTATTAGCTTTGCAAGTCTCAGGTTAAGACCACATACACCTACCTTTATTCGGATTCCCGTAGACACATAGTCATTCTACCAATGGGATTCCGAGGGATCTATCCAGAGCGAAGCTGTTCCCGGTCCAATGGCTAATAGAACCTCCTATCACACTTGCATAAGTATCCTATACTTAAATATATGAGAATTATGTCATTAAGCTTCCATAACGCGCACAAGTGTAATACTAGTCTATTCTTCATTATCGATGTCCAGTCTCGATAATACTACGACTAGGGATATTTAATGATTAAACCGTTCATGGATTAATACTGTCTCATATCTTATTAATTCGGAACTAATCATAAGGACTTTTATCATTTATATATTTCCAATTAATCTAATTACAAAATGATAAAATAGTAATTTCGTTTGTCACATAGTTAATTTGTACAAAAACCACAATGTCTTTTACAAATAGTGATGTTATGGATCATAATTGTCCAACACGGGGAGTACTGCCCACCGGTGTGGTGGGTGCTGTAGGCACTCCGACGCTCAAGTCAATATGAAGACAAACTGTGTATAATGGAAGAACAAGGCCAGAAATTACCTTGACTTCTGTTGACTGTCGTGAGGGCGATGGCCAGTGTTTAGGGAGTAAGAAGCTTAAAGAGTTCAATATGAAGGCTTAGAGTTCAATGTCTATGTTCTGAATTATGCTGCTATTTATAGGATCAATGATATCCCTTTTGAGTTGGCTTTTAGCTGTAATTAGCAAGGATGAGCCTGTAACGTGTTTAATGTTTCTGCTTTCGGCGGAGGAAAAATAATTTGCATATGGAGCTGGTATTTGTTAGAAAAGTAGTTTGTCCTTAAGCTGATGATTTTGTCATGGTTTAATAATCTAATGTTTTTAGGACGAGTCACTATTTTTGGGCCTTGCTTGGTGCAGGGTTTGAAGTAAAAAGATGATTTTGCCCTTGGCCCCGTACAGCTCTCTAATGTAATCTTTTGAGGTTGTTGTTACTGCCATATATAATTATGTTACTATGCCAATGTGCAAATCTGTCACCATTGGCACTATTTCAGAGGTATTATTTTCAACAATATTTGCTGAGTTATTTACTGTTTCTACTTTTTCCAAAACCTATAATCACTCTTGAAATGACATTTCTTTCCACAGTGATAACATGCTTTATTCTTCTTATCTTTTTTGGTATTCTAAGTTTATGAGGATTTATTTTTGTTATTATTTTCATCAGAGTTATTATGAGACATGCTCTTATGAATATGAATCACTTTGGATCACGGTTCAGCAACCAACACCTTTTTCACGCACACGGGTTTCCTCATCAATCCTTATATATTTTATGAGTTGATCCATCGTGAAACTTTTGTAAGTGTGGATAAGTTTCTTTCTGTAATTGTTCCAAGTTGAAGGAAATTTTTCTATGATTTCCCCCACTTGTATGGCCTCAGAAACATTCACTTTCAAATCCTTCAATTTTGAAATCAAAACTTGAAATTTTTTTGGACTTGATCCTATATAGATTTTTGTCAACCATAATGTATTCAAAATAATGAAAATTAGAGACTTATTTGCACTCTATTTTTAGGTATTGTATTTAGTCTCAAAAGCACTCCACAATTCTTTTGGTGAAGACATTAAAGTAAATAGATCATAGAGACGGACTAACAATGAGTTAAGAATATGTCCTCTATAAAAAACTTCATCATCTTGCCTATTTAGTCTCGCTGTTGTGATTTCAACGGACTTATTAGGTTTTGATGTGAGTATATTTGGTAAATTTGGATCCAATATATATGCAATCTTCAGTGTAGTGAGAAGAAACATCAACTTGTCTTATCAGCGGGTGAAGTTGGTGAATCAAATCGATCTAGACGAGCAACCTATTGATTCATCATCTTTACGGTAGAAGTCAAACTATACTCCAATCAAATATTGCTATAAATTGTTGGAGATTGGAAGATCTAATTTTAAGGCTTGTATGACACTCTCTTCAAGTAATATTTGCCCCCAGTATGTTTTGTAATGGTTGCAGGACAAATACACTCTAGGAAAATAAACATAAAGATGCAATACAACAGTTGTTAAATCTCTTGACTTGAGAACTTTTTATATGAAAATTATTGTATTTGATGAATCATTTTCATGCTCTATATATAGGCAATTGAGATTTACCTCCAAAAGACATACTTTTTAGTCATGTTTTTGAACCAATGTCTCATTATCACGCCAATGATAAACCATTGTTACGAAAATATGCATAAGTTTTATATTATCGCGACATTATTAGTTAAAAAGCCTTTTTTTCATCAGCGTCTCATTGTTGCACCAATGAGTAACTATTTTCACAGTAATATTAATCAGAATACATCTTTATATCTCTGCCTCTCATTGTTATGTCAATAATTACCCATTATCGTGACAATGTAAGACAAACTGGATTTTTCATTTAAGAGAATACAAAATCAGTTATTTCGGTTAACTTTGCCTTTGAATTTCATTTTTTATTTTGAGGCGTTGCCGCCTCGACCCACCACCATCTTTCCAGGAAGGTCGAACCTCGCGACCTAACTAGGCAGGTGGATCCCTGATGTGTCAACACATGGTAATGACCGAACCAACATGTCATATCATATAACATCTTACATTGATAAATTAACCATCTTTTGTTGAATATATGTGTGTATGTGTATATATATCCAAATTCAACAACAATCATATTCTTTACCTTAGTTACAATCTTATTTTATCTCAATTACATTGTTGATTGAAACTTATGTTGTTTGTGTCTCAATCACATTGCTTACTCTCACTCACATTACTGAACTTCAATCATATTACTGACTCCCGGTCACATTACTTATCTTAGTCATGTTGCTGATCCTCAATCATATTACTTACTTCAGTCAAATTTAGTTATGTCACAATGACATTCTATCTCAATTTTTTTTTGTAATTGAAAATTATATTGTGTGTGCCTCAATTACATTCTTGACTCTTCAGTCATATTGATTACTTCCGTAATATATTTTCTAGTTTTTTCCCATTTTTTAAGTTAGTTTGATCATTTTATCTCTTATACAGAAATAATAAATGATGATTCAGTCAACTGAAGCTTTGAGTTGGTCAAAAATAAACAACTTATGTGTTCAACCTCTATTTTTATTTCCCCGAACAAAATTAAAAGCAAAACAATTGTTACTATTAAACATAACTAGTATAGGGCTCGTACTTTGTGCGGGTTGAGCATATCTTTGATTATAATTTCATATCATAATAAAAAATTTAATCCTATTTCAGGTATTAATCTTTTGAATGATTCAGATCTAAATGGTTTTATAGTCTAAATGAGATAATTAAATTTTTTTTTTTTTTGGAATACCGGGAAACCTCACGTCATTCAATTGATATTTGGGTAAACCAGTGCTGTCCCAGGCTCTTATAAGGATGCTACATAGGATTTGAACCCGGGACCTTGTCTTCAAGGTCCCAAGCTCAAACTGATGGGTTGCGCCCATTGGGGACAATTAATTTACTTATACTTAATATATATGACTCTTTTGTTTGTCTATCATCTCTCAAACAATGTTTCCATTTCATATGAAAGTTTATCTCTCATCTTACTCTCTCATTTCAAATAATATTCATAGTTATAAATAATTTTTAAAATATTTAATTCTCTTTCAAATGAATTCTAATCAAAATTTAATATAACTTATTCAAATTAAGCTTAAATTTTATCATCAAACTTGAAATCTTGATCGTCACGTCACTATGCAAGATCTAATAATCATAGTCTATATCATGAATCACAATAAATAATAAATTTTTTTATGAAAAACTTATAAAAATAATTCAAAGTAAACTAACAAATAACAATAGACCCAAAAACGAAAAAAATGGCTAGCTTTTGTGAACGACCACTATTTATGTCTCTTATTTTAATAGGAGATTATGTTTTAATATTGTAATAAGTTTTTTTTTTTTTTTTTTTAATTTTATAAGTTAATAATACAAATTAATTGCAGAGATTAGGTGTAACATATGTTTTTTTTTAATAGAAGATTACAATATATCTTTTTATTGTAATTGATAATAAAATATTAATTATAGAGATTATGTACCACATATATTTTTTTGTTTAATTTTAGTGAGACTTATTTTTATATTTTAATAATAAGAAATTAAATTATTAAATTAATAGATTTCTTATTTTAATAGGAGATTATGTCTTTATATTGTAATAGGTTTCTTATTTTAATTTTATAATTTAATAATAAAAAATTATAGAAATATTTTGATTTTTTTAATTTAATAATAAATATGAGATTCTATTTTTATATTATAATAAGTTTATTATATTAATAATTATTATTTTAATTTTATAATTTTAAAATAAAAAAAATTAATTTTAGAGATATTATAATTTTATAATGTAATATCCCGAGTTTTCAGAATAGTTCTGAAAAGTTCGTGGATCACAATTTCAGTCTCGAAATGATATAATGTTGGAGAATATGAGTTTCAACATCGATAAATGTGTTGGAGTGTCCTAAAGTGGGATCTTGTCGTTCTGGAAAGCATGAAATGTGAAAGAACTGATTATGCGATTTTTTTTTTATATTCGGGAAAAAGTTTATTACTTCGGCTATAAAAAAAAAAAACAAACGAATTCTGATTGAGGTGATTCTTAAACTATCAGACTCATTTTTTTCGAGACGAACAACTTTCGTGTTGAATACTTTTCGAATTTTATACCAAAAGGGCCTCAAAAATATAAATTTCCAAAATAACCAAATAGTAAGGGCCAAATTATAATTTCATGGGGATCATATTGTGAATTGAATGTTTCTAAGTAGGTTCCGATATTTCAATAATTAGAATTGAAATCGAACCATAAAACCGAATTTTTAAAACCGTAAATATGCAACCGAATTAATATTAAATTAACTCAGAATTTGTTGTTTCTTTGAAGCAATTTGTTAATATTAAATTACCTCATTATTCATGAGGTATTTCTGTAATTAATATAATTTGAGGCAACATGCTAAGCCAATTTGAGTAAGGAATTACAACTTTCATTTTTTACTATGTTTTCAAAAATTGAGAAGAGTAAAAGTGAAGATAATCACTCCAATCTCTATAGGACTCTTTTTAAATAAAATACATACCAAATAATTGTTCCAAATTTCTTCGTATTAACTTTTAATTTATAAAATTTCACAAGTTAACACATATTTTTGTGCAACAAAGAGTTGAAAAGAAAATATATTTTCTTTTCATTGCCAAAACAAGGTAACCTGGAATCGAACTAAAATCGAATCAGAATCGATAAATAAGGTATTATATTTAATATTGTAGATTCTGATTCCTAATATTAGTAATCAATTTTTTTCCGGATATATTTTAATTCTAAGTAGAACCGGAACCAAAGAAATCGATAACAAAGTACTCAAATAGTGATTTGAGATAAATCAGAAATAATTGGGGATTAATCGAAAATTTATCAAAAAAAGGTGAAGTTGACATTTTACATAATTGAGAATAAAAAAAAAAAAATTGAACTCACTCAAAATTCTAAAAAAATCAATTGCTAATTAATTTAAGAATTTTATTGTCCCTATAATAATTAATTTAAATCAAAATATATTTTCAATTTTTAATCATCTTTAATAGATTCTCATTTTTTCATATAAAATCATCAATTAAAACTCCAAAAAAATATTGAAAAATTAAAAAAATAGATAAAAAATGAAATCCAATGATATTTTTTTTGGAAATAAAAAATCATATTTTAGCAAATTAATTAGTCAAAATCACCCATATTATCAGTGTTACTTTAAATCAGTGAAAATAAATCGAATCAAATCGTTCAAATAACGATTTATAATTAATCATCACTTAATCGCGAATCGGTCATTAAATAGCATAGATTTTGATAATGCTATATTTGATTAAGATGCGTGAAGAAAAATGCCAATAATGTCAGATCCAACAGTCATCTTCCTGCAAGACATTGCAAAATTGACAACCGGATGGAAAAATCACAATTTTTTAAAATAAAAACAAGAATGAAGAATATGCTATTATAGTACAAAAACAGATGAAATTTCTTAAATCTCAAGTCTAATGCAAGTGTAAGGTATTCACATCTCCAGACTAGACGTAATAAAATAACCGACAAATCACCACAGCTCAACACATGAAGTAAATCTATAAGAGAAAACCTCAAAACTGAAACCGAAGGTCAACTATAGCAGCATCTCCGCAATTTGAACAGCATTGAGTGCAGCTCCTTTGCGAACTTGATCACCGCAGACAAAAATATCCAACCTGCTTGAAACATCCATGTTAGTACGGTGTTTATCATTAAAACTGAATCATTAACTTGGGCAACAAGAAGTTAATAATGCCCAAGAGGGGAAGACCATTACCCATGGTTCCCTTCTTGAGAAACATCGCGGCGGATCCTGCCAACTGCAACATCATCTTTGTTTGATACTTCCAATGGTGTAGGAAAGTGATTGGATGCCCGATCATCAATAACTACCACCCCAGGTGCATTTTTTAGAATATCCCTTGCTGTGTCCTGAAAACAAAACAAATTTATTTAGTTAGAACCATTAGCAACAATAACTTCTCCCAAATTAATTGAGTCAACAGGAAAAATATACTGCTTTCACACGATTTATTCTTATCTTACATATACTATGCTCCAACCAGTGAGCCAGGGTTTCAAGACTGTCATTCTTCATAGGTTACAAACAGATGCAATAGCAACAAGCATGAAATATATACCAGAAAAAGGAAGACCAAGGCACAGAAAGTTGGGTAAATGTAAATCATCTAAATATAACATTCAATGTTTAAAAATACGGGGCGGCGCCTCGAGGCGGCCGACTATTGAGGCGCGAGGCGGACCTCCTCGAGGCGGTGAGGCGGGCGCCTCGATCCGGATCTGTTCGATTCGACATTTTACTGAAAAATTACATCCAATTCAATTCAAGACAGCATTAAATAAGTTTTAAGTATTATCAACAGTATGTTAATACACCACAATTATCAACAGTATGTTAAATAAGTTTTAAGTATTGAGGCAGAGACAATAATACACCACAGTTACAAATAATACACTACAATTACAAATAATTGAGGCAGAGACAGTTACAAATTTCCAATCGAGAGAGAGAAAGTGATTGCATAAGGGTTACGTCGAGAGTGAGACTGAGAGAGTTGCAGATGCAGTTGCCGAGAGTGAGAGAGTTGCAGACGC
Source organism: Zanthoxylum bungeanum (assembly GCA_019454045.1). Lineage (NCBI taxonomy): Eukaryota > Viridiplantae > Streptophyta > Magnoliopsida > Sapindales > Rutaceae > Zanthoxylum > Zanthoxylum bungeanum. The sequence goes on from SKCR01036203.1 coordinate 149,108, forward strand.
CGAGAGTGAGAGAAATGCAGTCGCCGACAGTGAGAGAGATGCAGTCGCCGAGAGAGATGCAGTCGCTGAGAGAGATGCAGTCGCCGAGAGAGATGGAGAAGCTGATTGCAGAAGGTCCTCGTTTGGTCTAAACAAATAATACACCAAACTTTTTCTGATATGATGCAACCAAACGACGACGTTTTGGGTCCAAAACGTCGTCGTTTGGTCTAAAAAAATTTAAAATAAAAAAAAAAACCCACTGCGGCTGAGGCGGCCGCCTCACGCGATTTGGCGGGAGGCGGCCTGAGGCGGCCGCCTCAGTCACAGTGGCGCGGCCGCCTCCAAAAAACCGCAAAAGGCGGCCGCCTCGAAGCGCCTTCGCCGCGAGGCGGCGCCTCGAGGCGGCCGCCTCAGCCGTATTTTTAAACAATGATAACATTACATAATGATTAAAGAGTGGATGAATGGGAACACTTTCTGTGATCAACTACACATCTAATTTTTTTAAATATTTTATTCAAAAATGAGAAAAATCCATTATTTTGAGCAGCTTGGTGTACCACTAACATACATATCGACTAGCCCTGCCTCATGTACATCTATTATATCCAAAAATGCAAACATGAGACAACAGATCTTCGCCAAAAACTAAAATCACAGCTAGTCCCCATTAACTCAAAAAAAAAAAAACAAAGAGAGTACCCTAAAAGAAAGGGGTGACAATCCATAAACACACATTCTAGAGAAATTGAGGAAGTACCCTAAAAGAAAGGGGTAACGAAAACACTAATCGGAGTAATTTTCGGAGCCAAAATAAAGACAAATTCTGATCATACTACACAAACATTTTCTTCCAATTTGACAGGGAAGGATTAAAAGAATCCCATTTACAAAGGAGAAGATACACACAATATATACACAGCCCAACACTTAAGCAAAACAGGTCACATTATGTCCCATGTCTAGTAGAAATTAGAAAAGAAAATGGATCACTTTTGCTTCATTATTCAGTAGCAACCAAAAAAGACAAATTATATTGCTTAATGGGAACAGGACATATCAAGTACTGCAGACACGAAGCCCACTAGAAACTTGTAAAGATAGAAAGAAAAATAATAAATAAAATATCACCAAGAATCACAACAGAAAGAAGCACCATCCCGATGCAATCATGCAAATTAATGAAGAAGAAAGTGATCCCCTGAAGCTCTTAATCATTGATTTATAATCTATCTTAAAGTAGCATTTATTAATTATTGATCCTACTTATGAAAATTAACAAGAATGATATGAATTAATTTTTTTTTTTAAAAAAAGAAGATATTTTACAAGAACTTGACTGAATCGACTTAAAGAAAAAATGCATATTACCTCATCAAGGGGCTTCTCAAATTGTAGATTCACACTCTCAGCATGTGCACGCATGACAGGAACTCGTATGCATGTGGCAGTCACTCTAACATCCTTGTCATTCTACAAAAGTAGAATACAACAAATCATATTACAAACAGACTATACAAACTTGCACCCAGTTCCCATCCACCAAAGAAATTATAACAAAAGTTCATCTAATTTACATGAGAAAGATGAAACAAGTGAACCATTTTCAAAACTTACCCAGATTTTTCTGGTCTCTTTTACCATTTTCATCTCCTCTTCGTTGTACCCATTTTCGAGAACAGGTGCATTGTGTGAGAACAAATTGAAAGCATACTGCAAAAATTGAAAATTTTCAAAAGGTTACCCTATGAAACTTAATGATAAGTTGTAGGAATCTTTGCTAGATACCTGCTGTGAAAAGATTTTACAAGTTGGTGGTTTTCCTTCCAACACCTTAAAAAACAAAAGAGTAAAAAGTCATCTGTTAAGAGATAAAAAATAAATAAAAATATATTTATCAACTATCAGCAAATCGTATCCAACAAGCTAATGAGATGGGATAGACTATAGGAACCTCACGGGTTTGCAGCTCAAGTTCTTCCATTGCAGCTGCACCAGCACCACTAGCTGCCTGATATGTACTTACCACCATTCGTGTAACCTGCAATAATGGCAAGCAAAGTAATATTATCAATCTTTCCAACTCAAAAAAACAAATCAACTTTTAGCTTCTACAAACTGATTTAGCTTCTGCTTAACTTCACATTTGCAAGCACAACACCAATTCCAACCAAACCTTAAAAATGATCAATTAATTCACCGCATTGACTATAAAGCACTCAAAATTCAATCCTTTCAGGCATGTATCAATCAGAATGAATACCTTAGCGCGGCGATGAAGAGGGGTAGCAGCCATCAAGCAAATAATAGTAGAACAATTAGGATTAGCAATCAAAGCACCTTTCCCCATTCCAACTTTAATCCCAGTCATAGCCTCAGGATTCACTTCAGGAATCACAAGCGGCACAGTCTCCACCATCCTAAACGCCGAGCTATTATCCACCACAATGCTCCCTTTTTCGACCGCAATAGGACCAAACTTCTTACTAATCGACCCACCAGCACTGAAAAGCGCTATATCAACACCATCGAAGCTTTCCTCCGTTAGCTCTTCGACTGTATACGTCTTGTCTTGGAAGCTGAGTTGCTTCCCAGCAGAGCGCTTTGAGGCCAGCATTTTGATCGAACGGTAAGGGAAGTCACGGTCGGAGAGGACGGAGAGGAACTCTTGGCCGACGGCGCCGGTCACGCCGACGACCGCCACGGAGGGTGCTGATTCTTGGTAGGACATTCGGACTCTTGTAAACATGGGTTTTGATCTGGGTTTGTTGGTGGGAAATTTTGAAATGAAATGGGTTTGGGTCTGAAATGACGTGAATGTCGTCATGTTTGCTGAGCCGGCGGCGGATGGCGGCGGGTGTGAGTTTGATAGTTGGAAATGGATACGAGGGTTTTAGCTTTAAACGACGTTTTTAAATGGCAAAGAATTTGAGGAGTCGTTTGTATTTTGTAAATGTAAACTGAATTGCTGTTTTTGTTTAATTGGTGGCTGCGATGTATTAATTCGAGATTTTGATTAGGGTTTTACGCCTGTTTGATATGTTTATAATAATGGTAAAATAATTTTTTTAATTTCAAAATTTTATATGGTATTTGATTGTATTTTAAGTAGAGTTTTTTAATATTAAAAAAGTTATTTTACCTCTACTAGTAAAGTTGGGAGTAAAACTTGAAAAACTTTGTTAAATAGTTAAATTATCTATAATACCCTTATTTCATTTAGAATTTTATTTTATTTCTTTCATAACATAATTTTAAAAAATTAATCCAATAAAATAATTTTATAATTTTTAATAAAAGTTCTAATTCACAACCAAACACTTAATTTTATTTTATTATTATTATTATTATTATTTTATATAAAAATACCACTTCTAAAAATTCTACTAATAAAAACTTGAATTGAAGAAAGTATATTTGAAAAGGTATATTAAACGGATCTCGATAAAGAAGGTTTAAGAAGGGATAATATCCTCTAGATACCATTCTTTCATGTTTTCTCATAAAGGACCATAATGTTTACATTTTGTATCAAATAAGCGCATACTTAAATAAATTTTTATAGGGTTATGATCATTTGAGAAAATAAAAAATAATAATAAGAAGTATTGTGGGCAACATTTTACTACCATATATTTAAAATATTATATTTTACCATAAGAAGTTTTGAAAAATAATAAATGTACAAGAAGTATTAAAGTGTAATATTTTATTATTGTAATAAAATGTAATATTTTGTAAAAATATAGAAATAAAATTTTACCAACTTAACTCGAGATGGGCATTTGAGATTCATTGTGCTCTAAAAGGCTTGAGCATATATTGTGTTACTTCTCTCTGACATCCACTGATAAGTATTGGTTTGTACAACATGCCTCAGAAAATCGGACTGTATTTCACCAACATGAGGTATAAAATAATCTCTTAAAGCTCTTGGTTCTCTCATTGCCCAAATGATACTCTATTATTTCAACCACTTGAAATCAAAGAAAACAAAAAAGAAAGATAACAGAAAAAAGAAAAAGAAGAGGTGTTTAGCTAAGCAAATAAAATGTGTCATAATGATAAAGAAAAATAAAATAAGTCTCTGATAACAGCACCAAATACTTGATCGCGATTTTACTATCGCATGCAAACGCACTATCTCACTCAAGTAAAATAGTGACAAAAAGTCGAATATTGTACCCACAATGACTTATTATTTCTCTTATTAATATCAAAACTAACATACTTAACTAAAATTAAACAATTGGTTAAAGAAGAAGTTGATTAAACTAATTTACAAAAAATTAAATAAATAACAAATAACAACTTTGGATAAAACCTTATATGATAGAAGAATCTAGGGTTGTAACTTTACCTAAGCACGCAAACAATGAGTTCAAACACTATTCATTTAATTGGGTTGTTGTTATAAATTATTAATCTAGAATACTAAACTATTTACAAGCTTCTTTCGATGGTCAAATATATATATATATATATATATATATATATATATGTAGATTAAGCCAATTAACTATATGTTTATGTCAATTAACCTAAATCAAATTCATTAAGTCAAGTTATAATATTGACTACGCATGCCCTGCATGTATATATCTATCCTATAATGAAATCTATTCAAAAGAATGAGATCACGCACTATTATTCTCAAGGCTTAATCCAAATTTCCTCCGTCGATTCCCCGGGATTTACCACAACTATTCTATTATCGGTCATCATTAAAACACAGAGAATAATAAATAATTTAATAACAAACCCAAAAGAATAAAAAGATGCAATTCAATTAAACATAATGCTTAAGATCCATTACAATCATAGATTAATGATTTAGCTTCTCATGATATTAAATAGACGCAAGCTAATCATTAATAGAAAACAAGAACTCATAAAGATAAAGGTAGAGAGAAGAGAAGAAAGAACTCTCGTTTGCAGTCTTCAATCTCCAGCACCGGTTGAAACACGACGTTATTTCCTTGCTCTAGGTGTTTTCTTCTATGCTCTGAGGCTCCAAAATTATGTTATGAGGCTTCTCTTGGTTTTGGGATGAGCTTGTACTTATATAGGAGGTTGAGGTAAGGGTGGCAATGGGCCGGGCCAATAAAAAAAAGCCCAGGCCCAGGAAAAGCCCGGCCCGGGCTTTTTTTTGGGCCGGATTTTAAAAAAAAATTTAAAAATTTAAAATATATAAATATAAAATATATTTACACTATATATAAAGACAATTCATAAATAAATCACAAGTTTCATTGATAAATTAACAATTTAAATGTTAAAAATAATAAAAATGATACAAACTATAAATATATATATAATATATATATATATATATATGTAGATTAAGCAATTAACTATATGTTTATGTCAATTAACCTAAATCAAATTCATTAAGTCAAGTTATAATATTGACTACGCATGCCCTGCATGTATATATCTATCCTATAATGAAATCTATTCAAAAGAATGAGATCACGCACTATTATTCTCAAGGCTTAATCAAATTTCCTCCGTCGATTCCCCGGGATTTACCACAACTATTCTATTATTGGCCATCATTAAAACACAGAGAATAATAAATAATTTATAACAAACCCAAAAGAATAAAAAGATGCAATTCAATTAAACATAATGCTTAAGATCCATTACAATCATAGATTAATGATTTAGCTTCTCATGATATTCAATAGACGCAAGCTAATCATTAATAGAAAACAAGAACTCATAAAGATAAAGGTAGAGAGAAGAGAAGAAAGAACTCTCGTTTGCAGTCTTCAATCTCCAGCACCGGTTGAAACACGACGTTATTTCCTTGCTCTAGGTGTCTTCTATGCTCTGAGGCTCCAAAATTATGTTATGAGGTTTCTTTAGGTTTTGGGATGAGCTTGTACTTATATAGGAGGTTTGAGGTAAGGGTGGCAATGGGCCGGGCCAATAAAAAAAAGCCCAGGCCCAGGAAAAGCCCGGCCGGGCTTTTTTTTGGGCCGGAATTTTAAAAAAAAATTTAAAAATTTAAAATATATAAATATAAAATATATTTACACTATATATAAAGACAATTCATAAATAAATCACAAGTTTCATTGATAAATTAACAATTTAAATGTTAAAAATAAAAAAAATGATACAAACATATTAAATATATATATATATATCTATTATATATATATATATATTTATGTTTTTTTTTTATTTTGGCCCGGGCCGGCCGGGCCTGGGCCAAAATAGGAAAGCCCGGCCCGGGCCCGGGCCCGATCCGGGCTTTCATTTTAAGGCCCGGCCCGAGCTTTTTCCACCTCGGGCCGGGCCGCGGGCTAAACTGCCACCCTTAGTTTGAGGGGGTCTTTCATTGTTAAAAATTAGATTCTGGAACAACTAGGCTGCATCTTTCGTATTGCGACGTGCATCACGTGCATCGCAACGCGTATCAACATCATCGGCATGTCACGACGTGCCACAAGCTGATGCTCTCTG